>SKCR01049513.1:0-115116 GCA_019454045.1 Zanthoxylum bungeanum | reverse complement strand
CTATTATGTTGCTTGTATATACCTAATAGTTTTGTCATTAGCTAATCAATTCTTATGCTTTGGTATAGCCTCCACATTTATGTGTTTGCCATTAAAAGAAAGCATTAGATGCTTAATGACAAAGTCATTGTCTTTAACTTACTTTGTAGTACCGTTTGCGACTTATAGTCGTTTTATCGGTTTAGGAAACTTGCAGTAGTGATCCGAGTCACTTCAAGTTCTCATTCTCCACAGATTAAGACAGCATCCTTAGATCTCTAAGATACTAACGGATGTTCTTAACTTCAATCCAGTGACTATCACTCGGATTGGCATGTTTGTGAATCCATATGCTCAAAGCGTATGAGACACCAGGTCGCGTACATTTTACAATGTACGATTTCTCAGAGAGTTTCAACAACTTAATCTATCCCAGTAGATCTTTATTCCTTGAATAAAGGTTGTTTCTCCCAAGAATTCCACGGAGAATTTTCTCGAAAGCCAATCTTTCGCCGATAGTATTATGGGAATATCATTTCCAAGAAATGACATATTATCATTATTTATAGGACAGCCACTGTCAGTGCGCTCCCACTAACCCTCTTATATACACAAGAATCTTTTCGTTTTGAATTAAATCATAAACTATTATGATTACATCAAATAGGGGTGTTCACGGGTCGGGTCGGGTTTTTTTGATTTTTTAATGACCCGATCGGGTCGGGTCAATCGGGTCAGTTGACCCGAAACCCAAAAATCGAGTACATGACCCGCGCGGGTCGGGTCAGAACGGGTCGGGTCAAAAAACTGCGGGTCGAATTGGGTCGGGTCACCATAAAAATTCAATAAATATAAGATATATATTTCGACGTCAAAAATTCAACTAATTAGGTGTGTGGTTGAGGTGACAAAGTCCTTGGTAAGTCTCGAACTAATTGTGAGTTCAAATCATACCATTTACATTTTTTTAAATAAATAAAAATTTCGAAAATTGGTGTTAATAGGATTCGAACCTGGAATCCTTCAAAGAATCAACCAAGATTTACCACTGCAGCCACACCAGTTTCATGTATAAGTTGTATCACTTAAAATATATATATTATATTTATTATATTATTTACATCGGGTCGGGTCAGGTCAGACCCGACTTTTCCAAACGAAACCCGTGACCCGACCCGAAATGTCGGGTCGGGTCAATATTGACCCGAAATTTAATTTTTAAATTCTTAAACCCGACCGGGTCGGGTCGGGTTGGTCCGGGTCGGGTCGGGTCGCGGGTTGACCCGACCCTATGAACACCTCTAACATCAAAATGATAATTCTAAGAACCTAATGCTTGCTTCAATCCAAACATGGATCGAATAACCCGCAAACCTTGTTTGCTAGTTTTGGTACGACAAAACCGACAGGATGTTGTAAACATCCTCCAAAAGGTTTCCTTTTCAGGAAAGCGATTTTCCCGTAAAGCTATCATATTTCATAAATGAAACACGCAGCTTTAGCAAGCATTATCCAAATAGATTTACTGTGGCAACAGGTAAAAGGTTTCATCGTAATCAACACAATGTTGATAACGATACCTTTCCGCTAAAAGCCTAGCTTTATACGTTGGTATGTTGCCATCCATGTATGTCTTCCTAGAAGATTAATAGTACCAATAGGCACAATGCCTTGCGGTACATCAACTAGTATCCAAACTAAGTTGATATGCATGGAATCCATTTCGGACTCATGACACTTTGTCATAATAGGGAGTCGATACCTTGTATCACTTCCTCATACGTAGTCAGTTGGTATACCTCAATAAGATAGACATATTTATGAGGTGAGATCAGAAACCCATACCCCAGGTTGTTTTCTGACTCTCTCCGAACTACGCTGTTCTTGTGTATTCTAAGATTAATGGTAATAGTTCCATCCTTGATGAACTATTTGTGTTCCATTAGGATTTGATGTCTGGAATAGTATTACTCCGATTTTCATCGAGTTTTACTATCCTCCCACTTACCACTGCATATCGGTATTCCTCTTAGGAAAACCGCATGGTGAGCAACAATCTAATTGTTCTCTTGTGAGTTGTATAAGTACTATACTTATCGTATCCCTAGGAAAACCTACAATTGGCACTTATCCGATTTGGGTTCTAGTTTGGTATCATCCAAACATATGCCCAGCATACCCAAATTATCAGAAATGTGAAACTCGGTTTCTTTCCCGTTCATATCTAATATGATATATGTCAAACAGATTGTTATGGAACCTTATTCAAAATAAGTTCTGCACTGTTTATACTTATCCGTTGAAGGAAATGGTAGCTCAGAGCGACTCATGATTAACCTTATCATGTCAAAATGACGTGTTCCGGGAGGAGTCCTCATTGAAAGAATACTATATCCTTTCAAGTATATAAGAAACTTATTGCTTAAGTATTTTCCATTACGGTCTTACCGCGATGGTTTAATACTTTAGCCGATCTGTTTGTCTATTTCGTGTCGAAACTTTAAAAGTTTCTGATTTGTGTTCTTCAAAAGAAACACATAACCATAACGCGATGTCACATCCGCATAGGTCACGAAATATTCATATCCACCTCTAGCCTAACTAGACATGGGCCCACTTGCTTCACTATGAATTAGGGCTAACAGATCAATGGCATTTACACTTTTACCAAGTAAATAGTGTTATAGGCACATTGCCCAATAAACTAGATTCGTAGACTTTATTTGATTGGAATCAAATCAGTCCGAGTATCCACTCTTCAAAAGTACGTATATACGATTCTTGTTTAATTGTGTCCCAGACAACAATGGCACAATATGTTTCTCCTGATCAAATCAGTTTGAACTATTTGTTTGTCATGTTTATGTTTGAGATATATTTATATTCAAAATATAAATGCTGTTATTCACATCTAATGTGTTTATCTCAATATCATCCTTATATAATAAAACACTTTAGTGTTCTAGAATATAAAGGTTCACCCGCACCGGGTTAAACACTGATATGGAGATAATGTTTCTAGTTAAATTAGTTACATTATAACAGTTCCCTAATTTATGTACACACCCAAGGGTAGTTCCTAAAGTTAGGTATCTACGGTTAAAACATCGATTTTCATCCTGTTTCCAATCCGCAGATTAAATCTCAATTGAGGTCAGTATTCTGCTCATAGCAGATTCTGAGCATCAATATATATCACACTAAGTATTTAAAATCCAATTTTAATACTAGTAGTGAACATAATGTTGACAAACATATTTGAAGTCAGAGCCTTGCTCGTCTTCAATTCCTTCATGTCTGCTTTGTCCAAACGGCAGTCACGCTTCCGCGATCCCGTTTGCCACATTTTAGGCAGACATTTTGGGATATTTCATTTATCTTCCCAGAAGACTATAATGATTTTGCCTTTGCCAGTTTCAACACTCAAGAAGCCTTAGGCCAAACGTTGGCCTTCTAGAATATCAAGGTGCGCCTTGCGCTACTTGCCTAATTGCAAACTTTGACTTTGTCTCATTGAGAATAGTCATTAACTCTCCAAGAGTTATTTATTGCAATTTAGTACTTCTAAAATCTAAATATAGATTCATGAAGATCCTTCAATTTCAATATCATACTTTAATGATCTAATCCTTAGTTCTGATTCAGAAATTAAGGAGTCTACTGCGACAAGTATAATGGATTAAGCACTAAAGTTATCATCACATAAATCTTCCAAAGATTATGCTCGACTATTTGCTTAACTCCGAGCTTAGGCTTAATATGTTATTTTATCAAATAAAGTAACTTATTATTTTCCAGGACCATCCTGAAATATTATTCCCAATTTGAAAATTAAACCATTTAAATACATTTTCCCTAGGATTATGTATTAAACGTCAATCTTTCAATTTTAATCTTGATTTTAATAGTCCAACTATTTAATCAAAGATTTCGCTACTATTTATTATAATGATTACAATAGTCCAAATATTTAATCAACTATAATTTAATAGATTAAAATCAATTATATTGATTACTATAATCCAATTATAAAATCAACTATAAATGAATAGTTTGAATATAGTTCAACTATTTATTAAAACAACATTTAAATATTAGTCCAACTAACATTTAATTTATATGACGAATGATATTTGTTTTGAGCGCGTATGGCAAGTAACTAAACGAGTATTGTAAATTCAATTCTTGTCTCCCACTATTTTTCGGCGAGCCTCTAACCCTCTGTCGAGTACTCGGGAAATCATGTTTCCTAGCGGGCTAGGATCCCGTTAAATATCACACAATCTTGACTTTGGCCAACAAATTGTATGATAATTAACTAGGTTGATCTCTAAGATCGATTGGATCCAATCCAGTTCCCAGATCCGGTAGGGGGACATCCAAGTCCGAAACATATATCTTATATATGCCAATACATCCAATGTATTACCTAACCTTTTTCCTCTGAATCAACTAAGCCTTGGCTTTGGCACAACAAACTTAGTGATCCTAGTTAAGCGTGACCCATTGACCATGGAAAGCTTCGTAATCAATGTCGATGGACAAAAAGTGGTCTTGACTTTGGCCAATAAACCATAACTTGGACAAGACACCAATATGGAACAAAGCTCTCGTGATTCAAACACATCCTCGACGGACAAAGGCCTTGACTTTGGCCAACAAGCCAATGCCAGTCTCGGATCTTGAGTGAGAATCACTCAATGGAAGGAAAGACGCTTAATATTTTGCGAGGGTTTTTCGAGTGCAAATCGGCATCCAATTTATTATCTTTGTTAAGGTCTCATCATCATACACCCTTAAACATGCATTCTAAACACATAATAAAGCGCGTATAAATAAATAATAATGATATATTGATGGATACTTTACACATTGATCCTAGATCAAATCTCTCACTTTTCTCTCTCCCGCTAGCACATGTATTACTTCTACCCGTTACACTACACTTCTAAAGAAACCTCATTTACATTGAGGGGAATAGGTGAGAAGAGAATACAAAGAATAAGGAGGTAATAAGGCTGGACACGCAGGTCCAATTAATAAATTCCAAATTTATTACAATAATTTCTAAAATTGCCCCACCCATCTAATATCCATCCGATATACATTATTCATGCATCGCAACCATGTATTCACACAAGCATGTTATCAATCAATCTAATCAAATTAATTAATCTGATAATTAGTGACCATCCAATGTTCAAACAACGATTTGATTTTGCTCGAGTCAAGCTCGTTTTTGCGAATAAGTACTCAAAGTACGAATTCTCAAATTAAATTAAACTACAACATTAAATCTTAATATGTATTTAATTCTAATCCGCTTATTTAATTCCAAATTAAATACTACACTTTATTAATGAACTTTTACGACTTAAATTCCAAATTTAATCGTTTCGGGTCTCAAAGCCCGATTAACGTCCCACGTCAATTTAATTAAAGTCCAATGGGTTTTTAATTAATTTCTTGAGGCGTGGACTTTTGGTCAACTCGGGTCGAACCCAATAACCAAAGTCCAATTCGGGAGTTACCCCATAAGCCTAGAAATCAATCTTGGCCCATTAGGCCCAATTAAACTTTAAAGGTCCATTAAGTCGCATTTGAGCTTTATGGAAGCGGTTTTGGGCCCAATTGGATCCAATCCAATTTGCCTTAACCCAACTTGGTACAACCAAGCCCAATAAGCCCAATTACAACATTTCAAGCCCAATTTCCAAAATTAGCCCAAATAATTAAATTCCAAAAATCCAATTTTCCCAATTTAATTACACTAAGTGTGTTACACAATTAATTACCCAATTAACATTTCTAAAACATCAATTAAGACTAATTAATCATGCCATTAACATTAAAACATGTCCAACATATTTTAACAAAAATCAAACCCAATTACATGCTCAATGACTCTCGGCAATTTGGGGATTTTAACGTCCGATTCGAATTCAATCCAATTAATTCCACAATCGACATTAAATCATATTCCCGAATGATTTCCAACACATCCAATGATCAAAAATCAAAAAATCCTAAGACATATTTAGGGCATAGTATTCGGCCAAGCCTCAACAATTTGGGGAAAAATGATCCAATCCAATTTTCTTGAAATTGATCCAATCAATCTTCAATTCAACATCAATTAAGCATACAAAATCATCCAATTTCATTTAAACATGCTCAAAATCAATTTACCCAAATTTTAACCCTAAACTTTTTCATGCTTTTAACCATGCTCTTAATACCATTGTTGGAGATTCTAAGAATCCCAAGATCAATTATCAAGCATGAATATGTGTGAATACATTCGAGGAAGTCGCGGAATACTTACATCGATCGGTTGAGCGACGCTTTGACGAATAAAAAATGAATTCTGCTCACTGGTTTCTACTCGGCAGTGGCTGCTGTTTTGCTCACTGGTTCGGCCTTCAATCAACAAGAAAAAAAGCTTCAAGCTTCGTCATTTGATTCCCGGCTCATGGGTGGACTTCCCTATCACCTTCGCATGATCCCGGAGTGTGCTAGCACTATTGATTTTGCCACAAAATCGCACTTGCTTCCCCTTCACTGCTCACGTTTTTTCAGTGGAAAAACCAGTGAAGAATGCCCACCATGGGCGTGTAGATGAGAGAAAATGGAGAGAGAGAGAGGAGTTGTGAGAGTTGTTTTTATTTTCAAAAAATCAAAGACACATATACCATATATTAAAATATAGTAAATGTCTTGTTAAGCTTTCAAAAAGCTTTCCACTAACCTTGAGTGTTCCACACTCATTCACTAACCAATCAACTCAATCAATCACATCAATCAATCAAGTGTCACATCACTCAAAGTGACATGTGATTTGACGCTTGATGTGACGCTAGATGCGACTAGCGATTTGACGCTTGATTTGACTTGCGTGCCGCACTCGAATTCGAAATGCGAATGCGCTCGCAAATAATCCCGGGCTCGGGTTCGCTAATTCCAAATTAACGAATTTTCCGTTGCGACGCAATTAAATGATTACACCTAGCGAAGTCACTATTCACGTCGCTAACGAATTAATTCTAAATTAACTCGTTCGCCCGAATTAAAATCTAATTTTAATTCCGCGTCGAAATCCAATTTCGTTTAATATATCGAATATATTAATTTATCGATTAATTCCAAATTAATCGTTATCTCTCTTTAATGATATTTTATCCCAGATAAAATATTTCTGCAATTAACCCCAGATTAATTTTCTCTCTCATCTTATTAATCCCAGATTAATTAAAAGTGCGAGTCATACGTCATCGGTGAATCTTTGGGAAGCGACCCATGAGATCCCCAGATATGTTGACAGTAAATTCGGTCGTCGGACTATCCGAACACGTAAGTACCTCGTACTACGTTTATACCGATTTACAAGACAAAGTTGGCCTCTAGCAAAACGCCATGCCTACCCAATTCTCCGGAAATATCCTTACAGGAATAAAGGATCTATATCAGACGTAGTATACATAGTATTACGTATTTCTGTCCAGTATCAGATGATCACATGCGAGGCCTGGGGCTGGTACAATGTCTGCCCCGTACGAAGCATATATCGGATTACGAGCAACTAGTCTCTTTAATATCGGATAATCATGACCAAATCATATTATCCCGACGGTTGCAACCTTTATAGAAAACCAGTTATGTATCCCTGCGCGATCATCAACTCCATATGACTGGAGTGACACTTTCGTCTTGACATCACACCCAACACACTACGATTCTCAATATACCCAGCATTGGCGTACACAGAACCTGTTAAAGCGCTGGACAACCGCAACCAAAGTATATTGATTGTCGCAAGTATTAGCGGTGCAAGTCTCAGGTTAAAACCAAATACACCTACCCTGATTTCGGACTTCCATAGACACATAGTCATACTACCAATGGAATTCCGAGGGGGTCTTATCCAGAGCGAAGCTGTTTCCCGTACCATCGGTAAAACACAACCTCCTATTACACTTGCATGAGTATCCTATACCCAAATATATGAGAACTATGTCGTTGTGCCCTCACAACGCGCACAAGTGTAATACTAGTATTTTACGTATTCATCGATGTCCAATCTCGATAATACTCTGACTAGGGATATTTAATGATTTATCCTTCGTGGACCGATACTCTCTCATATCATTCTCAATCCAGGAACAAATAACAGGGACCTCCTATCATTTATATATCTAGGTAATCTAATCACAAATGATAAGAGTGCAATCTCCTTTGTCATATAGTTAATTTGTACAACAACACCATGATCTGTACAAATAGTGACGCTATGGGTCATAATTGTCCAACAATCAGTTCCTTCTTTCTGTAGTTGATCTTCTGTAAATATCACATCCCTGCTGATGATGATCTTGTGGGTGGTGGGATCCCACAAGCGATACCCATTTACTCCATCAGCATATTTAACCCAAGAAAATACATTTTCTAGATTTTGGATCTAGTTTTGTTCTTTCTTGAGCGTTGTACATCACGTATACATGACAACCAAAAATGTGAAGAGATGAGTAATCAGTTGGTTTTCCGCTCCACATCTCCGTCGGTGTCTTTAAATAATTGGCAGTTGATGGAGATCTATTTACAACATAACATGTTGTATAAACTGCTTCTGCCCAAAAAATATTTTGGTAGACTAGTTGTTCTGAGCATAACTCTTACTCTTTCCAGCAACGTTCTATTCATCCTTTCCGCCACACCATTTTGTTGAGGAGTGTATGGTGTAGTAGTTTGCCTTTTGATGTCTTCTTGCTGACAATATGCATCACAATCCTTGTAGCAATATTCTCCTCAATTATACGTCCTTAAACACTTGATTATCCTTCCAGTTTCAATTTCAATTTGTGCTTTGAAATTTTTAAGAACTGGTATCACATCTGACTTGTTTTTGATCGGGTACACCCTACATCTTCTAGAAAAGTCATCAATAAATTATGCAAAATATTTTACTTTCCCCATAGATTGAACTGGTGCTTCCCAAACATCAAAGTGAATCAATTCTAAAATGGTTTTACTTCGGGCACTTGACTTGCTGAATTTTAATATGTTTTCCTTACTTGTAACACAATGCTCACAAAATGGTAGACTAACTGCTTTCAAGTCTGAGAGTAGCTTTTGATTAACGAGAATCTTTATTCCTTATTCTGACATGTGGCATAGTTTTTGATGCCACAATATAGAAGCTTCCTCTCCAGAATCCAGTGATGCCACCGATGTTGTTGCTTCCTGAATCGAGTCTTCTAAGAGCATATACAAGTTTACTGAGATCTTTTCAGCTTTCAAGACAGTAAATGCTCATTTCACCATCTTTAATACCTCATTTTCAACAACAGTCTTGTATCTGAGGTCATCTAACTGTCCAAATGACATAAAATTTTTCTTCATTCCCATAACATGTTGAACATCCTGTATAGTACGGATAGTACCATCATACATCTTTATTTTGATCGATCCAATCCCTGTAATTTTCAAGGTATGATCATTGCCTAGAAAAACCGATACTCCAAAGACAGGTTCATAATGATAGAACCACTCTCTCCTAGAGGTCTATGCCATATTACTACAGAATCAACCAACCATGCATCACTTAGCCATTTTCTACTATCATTGGACATCATTGCTACTTCATTGTAAAGTGTGTCACCTTCTTCAGAAGTACTTGCAACACATCCCTGAGATTTTGTTGCAACATGAGCTTTTTTATACCATTCTTCATATTCCAACAATCTTTATTGATGTGCCTTTTTGTTACTTTTTGATTTCGATCTGCCATGGTTTTGACTCCCACTTGAGCCACGTTATGTTGATCTCCCTCTTGTCATCGCCAATGCTTCTTGTTGTGAACTAGATGATTGATCTTCCTTATTTTTTAACCTAGACTCTTCTTCCAGAGCAGCAGCTGCAACTTCGTCAAAGACTAGATTACCAATGACAACATTACTTGTCAAGTTGATGATAAGTTCTTCATACGAATCAGACAGACTTTGAAGTAGAATCTCTACACATTCATTTGTTGATATACTATAATCCAACACAGTGAGTTGGGAAAATAGTGTATTCAAGTTGTTGATATGATCTATCATGGATGTGGACTCACTCATTCGAAGAGTGTAAAGTCTCCTCTTCAAGAATATCTTGTTGTGTAGTGATTTGACCTCGTATAATTTGGTAAGTGCATCCAAATCTCTTTTGTAGTCATATTCTCTATAACACTGGATAACACAAAATCTACTAAGGCTAGATGCAAGTTGCCTATAACGTTGTCATTCATATCCTTCCATTTTTCATCAGTCATTCCACCTGGTCTCTCTTCAATTTCCGCTAAGCAATTGTCTTTTCTCAAGTTGTTGATGTGATCTATCATGGATGTGGACTCACTCATTCGAAGAGTGTAAAGTCTTCTCTTCAAGAATATCTTGTTGTGTAGTGATTTGACCTCGTACAATTTGGTAAGTGCATCTAAATCCCTTTTGTAGTCCTCTTCTCTGCAACACTGGATAACACATAATCTACTAATGCTAGATGCAAGTTCCCTATAACTTTGTCATTCATATCCTTCCATTTTTCATCAGTCATTCCACCTGGTCTCTCTTCAATTGCCGTTAAGCAATTGTCTTTTATCAAGATTGCTTTTATTTTAAATTTCCTTAGGGAAAAATTGCTCCCTTTAGACTTCTCAATTTTGAACTTTCCTGCCATATTTGTGATGACGATCAGCTTCTCACTTGAACCGGTTTTTACTATTTCACCATGAATAGTATTGTATACATGAATAGTGCCATATATATGAATAGTACCGTATATATGAATAGTACTATACCGTCTATGTGAACAGTAACCCTGAACCTGAAGCTCTGATACCACTGTTAAGAGATCGTGGACTGAAGTTGGCCCACAAGTAAAGTAAAATTGAGAATAATTATTAGTTCATGAGGCTTTGCCTACCATATAACAATACAATAATAATTAGGAGGCTTAACCTACCATAAATATTAACAATAAAATAAAGCAATGAGACACAGATTTAATATGGTAAAACTCTCAATATGAGGGAAAAATCCACGGGAAAAAGTAGAAGGATTTCACTATAGTGGAAAATTTTTTACAACTTCTCTCTAAACACAAGGAGTGAACAATTTCACACTCTCTTAGAATATGAGAACTATAATTCTTTCACAAACTCTTAAGAAAAAACTATATTTTCTCTCTTAGAATATAGATGATTTGGTTGAGAATGAGATGAAGAAAATAATGAAATGAAGCTTCTATTTATAAGTATGAGATTTACTGTACAAATAGTAAATTCTAATTTTTTTATTATTTTCTTTTTAAGTATGTGGGATCTGCCCACATATTTAATTTATTTATTTTCACTCATGCTTTCGGTGGCTTTCACAAATTGTTGACTTTAACTGGTGAGAGATTAGGAAGAAGAAAAGCCATGGTCTTTTTTTTTCTAATTAGTTTTTCTTCTGGAGGGTTTTTGTTTTTCTAGAGACTTGTTTTATGCTGTGTTGTGTTGTGTGCGGGGGTTTTTTCAAAGAAATACAATGTTTTATGGAGTTGGATAATAAAATATTTACATGTTAAAATGAGAATGTTTAGATTAATGTATAGATGAGTTAAGTCTCCCACGGGATATAATTTGGTGGTAAAGGGGATATATTTTTGTGTAAGAGCCTGGAGTAATCAGAGATTTATCCTATTCCGTTTAATGTCGGGTCGGATAATTTGACGGTGAGATTTCCAATGTTTCTAAAAAAGTATAAATGAGTTCAGAAATTTAAAGAAATGAAGAAAATAGAAAGAAAGCAAGTGTGGCACCAATTGATGATAATGTGAGAGAAATACAAGAGGCGGAAGCTGAACACTTTAGTTGCAGGGCCAAAGTGTGTGCAAGAAAAATGAATAAGAGAAGTCTTCATCAACCTCTTGTAATATGAAATCAAAGAAGCAACTGAACAATAAGTCTGATAAGGAATCTTCTTAATGAAGATATAATTGTTGCTCATCTATATGTACTTAATTTCAAAGCCCTTTATAAGCTCCTCATTTATCATCAATCCTCCCAAATCTCCTTCTTAATTCATTCATAATTTGAGTTGTCCCCTTATTTAAAGGAAGTCCAATGCATTTAAAAAGAATTTGGATATTTATATATACAATGTATTCTATTTTTTCTATAAAAAAAAATATGAAAGTGATTTAATAATTCAAGATGTGATTTTAGGATTAAGTAGCGTGGTTATCCATGTATAGGTTAATATGATTCGATAAATTGAGTTTTTTTATTGACATTTTAGGAGGTCCAATGTATGTATTGATGGCTTGATAATTGTTGCATGGGGACAAGAGAAACAACTTCAATTTAAATCCATTCAACGTGAATCCAGGGATGGGGATTGGGGTATGTTTGGGTTTGGTAATCAGTTGGGTTGATGCCTTATGGATTGTAATTGTAGTTAGCAGCTAGCAACTTTGGGTGATTTACAAACGTGCCAAATTAAGGAAATAAGTGAAATTATAAATATAAAACGATTGATTTTGCGTATAATATATATATGCACTTTTTAGTGTTCATTAATGCCTTATAGATTGTAATTATAGTTAGCAGCTAGCAACCTTGGGTGATTCACCATAGTCACTCTCATATTCTCGAATGCATTGAATCCCTTGTACAATTGCATTGACCTATAATTTCAAATGCGAAATCAGTCCAAGAAACTAATTGCCCATTATACGTGCAACCGTCACCGCTAGATAATTGCTTTAAAAAAACGGCTAGGCGTTAGGAATAATTACTTCTTTGGTAATTCTAGATTTTAGATGAATTTTCAAAAATTAGAATATTTATATCTTAAAATAAGTAAACGGTAGACAAACAAACCATGAATTATTTTTGATATTCAGTACTTAATAATTAAGTTGAATGATTAATTTGTTGATGCCCTCTTATTATATGTTGATCATATAAGGAAAATCTTTTTTTTTGAATGTTGGAAACACCGCTGTTAAATTATCCAACTCGGGCTTAAGCGAAGCAGGTAAAATTTTCGGTCGTCTCAGACTCTTACAAGAAATACACATCTTCGACTCGAACTCATGACCTAACAACCAAACCACACACATTATGGGACCATATAAGGGAACTCATCAGCCCGCAAATAGAAAAGGATGTTAATTGAAAAAAAAAAAAATTAATCCCGATTACATATAAATTAGATCCAATAATTTTATAAAAAAAAAAAAACAAGTTAATTTTAAATTAACCTGCGCATTACACGGACTTTCACTAATTGTAAAAATTGTAGAGCTTTTGGTTGCATTATAAAAGTGTATCAGTTTGGAACATGATAGAGTACGTGCTTTTAGGCAGGGCTCAAGGAAAAAATTCAAGTATTTTGCCAGGGGCCGGCCCAGTTTGGTTTCCACCAAGTTATGCCCCTCAAAAATATTTGGATATACTTACAATGTAAACTCCTAATTGAGCCTGTTAAAAAATGATAATAAATAATATTATAAATTATCATATTTTAAGTAAAATCGAGAAGGATCTATATGGAAAAAAAATCATAAAGAGATACTTATATATTATTGAATTTAATAAAATAATAATTCATGATAGAATATAATAATGATATAAAAAAAAATATGTAACCAATCTCACATAGTGAGAAAAGTATTTTTTGATATGTTTTAATGCTTTGAATTTGGACCAATATTAGAAGAAGTTTTGAAGTTTTAGAAGTTTATTCCCTCTTTTTGATTTATTTCTATTTTCACATAATTATAACATAATGGTTACGTCCAAAATATAACTTGCGGATGTTGTAATTTATATGGGTGATCATTCCACAAGGAGATAGAAGATAAGTCTAATAAAAATTAAACACTTAAACAATAATAAGAAACAAAATTTAATTTTAAATTGAAGTATATAAAAATCATAAAAAAAAAAAAAATTAAAGAGGCGAAAAAAATATTACAAGTTGGCTATCCAAAAAGGCGAAAAAAATATAAATTAAACTTCAAACATAAAGCATAAATTAAACTTTAAAAAAAAAAAAACATAAAAACTATAGATTTATTATGATCGAATTTTGAACAGGAAAGATTCTGAATTTGTCTTGAACATAACCTATAAAGTTGTAGATTTTTTAGTCATCTTTCTAACCCAACTTGAATAACCCAAATTGAACATCATATGAGAAAAGTTATAACCAAAATACGAAGAATGCAAAACACTGCATTGCCTAGGTGGCATTCTCTTAAAATTATTTGATGGAATTTGATCAAGAACCTCTCTCTTGATATATCCAGAGTATTTTGGGTTTTTTTAAAAAAACTTTAAAACTCCATATTTTAGACTTAGATAATGTCAAATTCTCATACATTAAATCACATCAATATCTAAAACGGTTAAATATATCATGTTAGTTGACCGGCGTTGTCACACGCGTATAACACAAGCGCACGTATCGTTCAAGTAGTATAAAAAGTATTGATCCCATGAAGACTTAATACCTAATCTATTAATTTTATGAAACCATTTGATTACTAGTATCTATTGGATTGATTGTTTGATTGAAATTGTGACTTTAAAATTAAAACAAGTAAATAAAAAGACGCGAAAATGGATTGGGGAAAATTCAAATTTATAAAACTATCAAGGGTTGTGATTTCTTCCAATATCTTTTTAAAGATGAAGTGGTTATTTTATGTTTGTGTAATATATTGGTTTACTAACCTGGAACACGAAATTTTGCAAAAGCCTCTGTCGATGGTCGGATGCATATACCCAGTGTAACCCAATTAAATCATATGTCTATGTTAATCAAATTACCTAGATTCATTAAGACTAAGTTCCAATTGTGGTTACCCCCGCCCGACAGGTATATGTCTATCCTGTAAGGAAATCTATTAAAGGGTTATTTATCCTCAAGGAAGATCGTGGGCTATTAAGTCTAGGGTCTTAAACCTAAAATTCATTCGTCAAGTTTATTTAAAGTTTACCTGATCAATCTTATTAGTAGCCAGTTAATAAAAAGCATTAAGCTTAAGACTTAATAAGTAAACCTTTATATTACCCAAACTATAAAATAACTCCTTATAAACCGGTGATATTGGATTTCATCACAACCTCAGATAATGGGCTTAGCTACGACACATATTTACAACTAGTAAAAACTTAAAAATAAAAGACATAAAGTAAAATGCTTAGAAGTAAATGTTAGAAATTAAAAAGGAAAAAGTACAATAAAAGAAAATACTATGGTTAAATGATCTACTTTTATTACTACTATTTTAGATATCTCCTTTAATATAATATATTAACTTGTGTGATATTACCAACCAGTCATATAGACGGTAACCTGATTAAGTCAAACTAATAATTAATTACCAACTGACCAACCAGGCGGTATCCTTACTTAGTCAGGTTAAAACAAATTTAATATCAATTACCAACCGGCCAATATAGCGGTATCCTCATTAAGTCAAGTTTTAAATAGTTATTATATTATAATTAAGGGAGATTAATCTAAATAGAAATAATAAAAGTTTTACCTTTCACTCTAGTAGGGGGAAGTTACCTCATCATTGCTGAATAGTATAAACTGAAAAAGTAAAGAAAGTAAATTACTATTACAAAAAGTAAATAAAATTAATTACAAAACTGAAATTAAACAAACTAGATACAAACTTCTTATAATTCTCAAGGAATTACAGAGAGGAATGTACATCTGAAACTGAAATTTCGAGCTGAATTTATAGGCCTCGGTAAGCTGGGCGCGTCACGACGCGACAACATTTTACACGTCGCGACGCGCATAGATCATCAACACGTGGCGGATTGGCTTCACGAGATCATGACACGTGTTATGCTTTCGTCGGCGGCTGAATTATTAGTGTCGGCAGCATGTGATGACGACACGTGTCACAGCGCACGTTAGCGTGATTCGATGAGATGTTGACACGTGGCAGGCGTATTTTAGCGTCGATGATGATTGTCGACAGTATGTGATGGTGACACGTGTCCGGCGCACGTTAGCATGGCACACTTTAGCAAACGGCGCACGTTAGCATGACACATTTTAGCAAACCTCTCAGAATGTGACACGTGTCCCGACGTATTTTAGCAGGGGGCGCATGTTAGCGGTCGCGACGCAGAAGGCTTGCGCGTCGCGATGCGCCAAATTATAATTTTGTCATTTTGTCCGTTTTTCACTGTTTTGGCCCCAAATTGATTCCAGAAAGTCCTGAAACTTTATTTATCTACAAAATAACACCAAACACATCAAAATATTCACAAAACTCGAGGAACTATATAAAATATTAGGTCAAATGAGTGGGAAATAGTGATACATTTACCACTCATCACACCCCCAAACCTAACATTTTGCTAGTCCTCGAGCAAAACAACAAGATAAAATAATATAAACATCTTTAAAATAAAACTAAGCTAAGCCACTTTCGTAGGGATCACGGTTTCATTTAGCGTATGCAACAAGCCTTTAAACCCCTAGGTGTTCCTAGTGGACGAGTTGTAGTCTCGTGAGGGCTTACAGCAACGATACTCACAAACGTTTTACAAAAGTAAAAAGATAGTAAAACTAATGCACACAAAAATAAAAAGACAAGAGAAAAGAGAATAAAGAAGTTAGTGACTAACCAGGTGAAACTTCTTATCCAAGTTTAGAGTTGTTTTCTTTCTTTCTAAATTACTGAATAAGTAAATTCTCCGATTATTTTTTACCATTCTCCATACACACAACCAATAAAATATTAATCAACTCATTTTTGCCCACAATAGTCACAAGTGTAGTTAAAAAGAAGGTAATATTTTTGTCCTAAAGTTATATCAGAATTCACACATTTTTTAAGTAATGGAATATTTTTTCTGATTTTTCTGATTTTTTTATTTATATACAATATCATTCATCCATGTAACGAGCTTTAGGCCAGTGACTCCCAAACCAGTTGGCTTTAGAGCACTAGATGTTAAGACACCCCTACAGACTTAATTACTCGGACTTCAGATATATATATATATTTTGTAACATCTTTGATCCACGTAGCAAACTTTGGGCCAGTGGCTCCCAAACCAGTTGGTTTTAGGGCACTAGGTGTTAAAACACCCTTACGGACTCAATAACTTGGATCTCAAACGTTTTTTTTTTGTATCATATCGCTTTTTTTAGATGATTCCTCCAATTAAACTAGAGCACTGAATATTACAAACTCGTCAATTACAACTCATGTCTGTATGTTACCATGTATGTTGATAATATCTGTCAACTGAGCATATGAAGATTCATTTTAGTCAGTTTTATGGAGAATTCACAAATTAAATAATTCAAAAGGAAATAAACAAAGCGCGTAGATCATCAACACGTGGCGGATTGGCTTCGCGAGATCATGACGCGTAGATCATCAACACGTGGCGGATTGGCTTCGCTAGATCATGACACGTGTTATGCTTTCGTCGGCGGCTGAATTATTAGTGTTAGCAGCATGTGATGACGATACGTGTCCCGACGCACGTTAGCGTGATTCGCTGAGATGTTGACATGTGGCAGGCGTATTTTAGCGTCGATGATGATTATCGACAGTATGTGATGGTGACACGTGTCCGGCGCACGTTAGCATGACGCACTTTAGCAAACGGTGCACGTTAGCACAGCGCATTTTAGTAAGCCTCTCAGAATGTGACATGTGTCCCGGCGCATTTTAGCAGGGGTCGCACACGCCAAATTACAATTTTATCATTTATCTGGTTTTCACTGTTTTGGCCCCAAATTGCTTCCAAGGAGTCCTGAAACTTTATTTATCTACAAAATAACACAAAACACATCAAAATATTCACAAAACTCGAGGAACTATATAAAATATTAAGTCAAATGAGTGGGAAATAGTGATATATTTACCACTCATCATTAGTGAGGAGTGTATCCCCTTTGTAACTAGTTAGATTTTTATGAAGGTATATATTTTTACGTCCCCATCAATAATTTTTTGTCCACTTTGGATACTGTAGAGGTAGAGCTCGACATTTTCTTTACAACTTTATTCCATGTGCAAATAAGATTACTACTTCAAAACTAAAGCTGAAGTAAACTGTAAACATGACGTAAACTGTAATAAAGGGATTTTATGGAATGAAGTATATAATGTTGTTAAGATTTCAACATATTTAGATTTACAGTTATAATTTTCTTTGAAAATGTTACAATGTACTCATATTTAGATTTCCTTTCATTCTAACGTATACCTGAAGTAAATTGTAAACATGACGTAAACTATAAACATGAATTAAAACTGTAAATTTGACTCGAAAACTGCAAACATGAATTATAACTGTAAACATGATAACATGAGTGCAAACTGTACATCTAACTTGAAAATTATATTGTGACATGAACTGAAAAAGTGAGTTATAAATTATAGGGCTGAACATCGGTTCCGGTTCTACCTGGAATCGATTAGAATCAACCAACTTTTTATGGTAGAGAACCGGAATCGATTCATTTAGGACCGGTTTCGGTTCTAAAATTAATGAACTGAATTTAAGTGGTTTGATTCCGGTTCTGTAATGGTAAGAACCGGAATCAGACCATTTAACGGAACCGAAACCGATTAAAGAACTGGTTTAGGAACCGATTATAGAATCAGTTTTGGAACCCATTAAACCCAATCTCACTTTAAACTAATGATGTCGTTTACTCATTTTATAATATCTTAAGTTTGTTTGCTTCTTAATCTTCTCTCTCTCTCTCTCTCTCTCTCTCTCAATCGATTAAAATCCATATACCTAGTTGTTTAATTGTTTTGGCTCTCTCTCTCTCTTTCATGCTGGGCTGCTGGCTCGTAATCTCTTACTCTCTGAATCGGCTCTCACTCTCACTGGCTCTCGCTCTCTCACTTTCTAATCTCTTAGACTCAGATGCTCGGTAGTGAAAAACTTAGGATTTGCCCTATTTTTTTGCTCGGTACTGCTTTTTGAATTGCATGTTTGTTTATTTTGACAATGTTGGGTAGGAATTGAGTATGTATTGCAGTGAATGAGTTGTATGAAATATTTTACAGTTCTGATGTTTATTGGACACGAAAATTTGATAGACACAAATTTGATTTGTGACCCGATCTTAGTATATTTTCCTCTTTGGTAGCCACACAATGACTCGCTCTGTTTCTGTATTTTGTTTTGTTATATTTTGTCCTTCTGGAAGTTGAAGATGTTTTTTTTTTTTTTTTGCATTTGAACTTGTGATGCTGGTTTTATCTCAATGAAATACTTTTGTATGGTAGGTTTAAAGTTGTTGGTTCACTAAGGTTGCAGTTTGACGATTATTATATATTTGGTATACTCAAAGCTGTTGGTTCATTGAGGTTTAAAAGTTATGTTTTGCTACTTTTTGGCTATTTTATTGCTGCTATTTGGTGCTGCTGGGGTGCTATCGTTTTACTGCTATTTTGATGTTATTTGGGTTGTTGTTTTGCTATTGTTTGGTTTTCTATTTTGTTATGTTGGTCTGTTGTTTTGCTGCTTTTTGATTGTCTATTTTGTTATATTGGTATGTTGTTTGGTTGTTGTATTGTTGTTGTTTGGTGATACTGGGGTGCTATTGTTTTGATGATGTGTTGGTCTGTTGTTTTGATGTTGTTTGGGTTGTTATTTTGCTGTATTGATATTGTTGTATGAAATACATTATGTATTTTTTTATGTTGTCAAGATTGGTTAAGGGCATTCTTTTCAATATCAAATGTGTGATTAAGGTACCCTATTTAAATCCGGAACCGGACTAAAATCGATTCAGAACCGATAAATATGGTACCTTATTTAATCAGGTAGCTTCTAGTTCTAAATATCGGGAATCGATTTTTTCCGGGTAGGTTCCGGTTCCAATTGGAATCAGAACCGAAACCGTTTTTGCTCAACTCTAATAAATTGAAAAATGTAGACATGAACAATAACTAATAAACTTGAACTAAATATGTAACTATAAACATGGAAAACAAATAAGTTCTAACAAATATATTTACAACGATTGAGATTGGGACGTCTCCCACGCGAAGATCTCCGCGTGTTGCACCCATATTGCACCCCTAACTAGTGCCAAGAAAACATTAGTACATCATAATATCAAGTTGGTGACCAATTTTAAAGATTTTTGTGTGTTGCACCCATAATGCATCTCTAGTATTAAGATGAGATCAGTACACCAATCTATCAAGTTAGGTGACCAATTTTGAATATGTCTGCGTATTGCAACTTAGATGAGCTAGGGTGTTGCATGTTTCATTGCAACTTTATCTGAAACAAGGTTCATATATAAACAAATAAGGTTACTACTTCACAACTTCTTCTAATATTAGTATTGGTCCAAATTCAAAGCATTAGAACCGATCAAAAAGACAAGTCAGGAACCCTTGGCCCTCTTTGAATCCACTAATAATCAACAATCTCATTTCCCACAAATCAAAATTATTCTCCTTTCAAATGATCATTCTATGTACTTTTAAAACCCCTAGCAACTTTCAAATTTTCCATTATCTCATACACAAAATCAGTTCCCAAAAGTCCCACAGCAATAACCACATCCTTCTTCAATTCAAATTCAAGTAGTGGCTTTGGAGATTTAACTCATTCTAAATTGAAAATTGGATAGCACACCTAAGCCAATAGAATTGCTGACATTGTATAACTCATTTACAAATGAAATGCTAAATGGGCTTGGGCTTTCAATTTTGCAATCAAACTTGCTTAAGGCCCGTAGACAAACAAATAAAATAAAATAATAGTTAAAAAAAACTTTGCAAAATAATTATGCTGAAATGATATTAAAAACTTCATAATATTGAGAAATGACTTCAATTATTCTATATTTCAAGTGTATTTTCATATACTTACACATAACCTTATCAAAAGCCTCGACCATTTGAACTAGATCCTCTAAATACAAATGTCATTTGTTGTGATTTTCTGATCACTGAAGAGTGTTTATGAGGAAAAATCGAATTCTATTACTACAATAACAGAATTTACAAAGTGTTTAAACTTTACAAAAAAATCTCACTATCTGAGCTTTATTGCCTTGAAACTTAA
Organism: Zanthoxylum bungeanum; assembly: GCA_019454045.1. Lineage (NCBI taxonomy): Eukaryota > Viridiplantae > Streptophyta > Magnoliopsida > Sapindales > Rutaceae > Zanthoxylum > Zanthoxylum bungeanum. The sequence continues at coordinate 94,022 of SKCR01049513.1, read as the reverse complement.
TATTTTTGGGATGGTTTGGGCTCTCAAATGAGCTCCCTATTTATAGTAAAATTATGGCTCAAATTGTCAATAAATGAATAGTTTCTCACCTAAAGTTCTTTTGGCCATTTTTGGTGGTTGCACCAAACTTTTGAAAATTGTGGCAATAGTGGGATCAATCTTTGACAATGGTGGACAAAGATGGAGGGCAGTTGGATCATTCAATTCTCCCCCTCCAGCAGCATCTAAAACGATTTTCATCTGATAGCTATCCCGGCTATGTCTCTGCACAACTCTAACTTATCCCGAGTAACCACCTTGTTAACATGTTGGGCGGATTCTCATCTGTATGGATCTTTACTAGTCTCAGTAGTTGTTGATCCATCACCTCGTGTATCTAATGATAGCGAATATTGATGTGATTCGTCTGGGAATGATACATTGAGTTCTTGCTCAAGTCCATAGCACTCTAACTATCACAATGTATCTTGTATTCTGTCTGCTTGATCCTTAATTCTTGGATAAAACGCTTTAACCATAATATTTCCTTTCATGCTTCCGCTGTTGCAATATACTCAGCTTATGTTGTGGATAATGCAATACACCTCTGCAATCTTGACCATGACATAGCTCCCTATGTAAAAGTGTAGAGAAAACCTGATGTAGATTTTCTACCATCAAGATCTTCTGCCATATCTGAATCTGTATAGCCTTCCAAGATTGGATCAGATCTCCCGTAGCACAGACATAACTTCGATGTACCCTTGAGGTACTTGGGAATCTATTTGACTGCCTCAAATTGTTCTTTTCCTGGGTTAGAGAGAAAACAACTCACTACACCCACTACATGAGCAATATATGGCCTGGTACATACCATAACACACATTAGGATTCAAATTGCTGAAGAACATGGTATCAATGACATCTCTTATATCTCTTTCTAGGATGAGGGGCACAAACTCTTACTCAGTTTGAAATGGTATGCTAGCGGAATGCTGACAGGTTTGGCATTCTTTATATCGAATCTCATAATTATCAGTTTAATATAACTCTCATGTGAAAGCCATAACTTTTTGTTCTGTCTGTCTCGAATTATTTTCATTCCCAAAATTTATTGAGCTGGTCCTAAGTCTTTCATATCGAAAGACTTAGAGAGTTCTTTCTTCAGCTGGCTGATCTTCATTGTATCTTATCCAATGATCAACATGAAGTCTACATATAATATAAAAGCAACGAAATTTCCATTCGGAAACCTTTGAATGTAAACACACCAGTTTGTTGTAGTTCTTTTATAGCATTGACTACCATGAATGAGTCAAACTTCTTGTACCACTGTATTGGTGCTTGTTTAAAGCCATACAAGCATTTTTTTCGGCTTGGAAATAAGGTTCTCTTTTCCTGAAATTTTGAAACATTTTGGCTGCTCCATGTAGATTTCTTCAAGTAGATCACCATGAAGAAATATTGTCTTAACATCCATCTGTTCAAGCACTAGGTTCAAACTGGCTACCAATCATAGGATAACTCGAATTGAAGCCATTTTTACAACTGGTGAAAAAAATTCATCAAAGTCGATTCCCTTTTTCTGTAGGAATCATTTAACTACTAATCGGGTTTTTTGTTTCACCACATTTTTGCTGCCATCTTTCTTCAGCTTGAACACCAATTTGTTCTTCAGTGCCTTCATGCCTTGCGGGAGCTTGACTATCTCATAAGTATGATTCTTCTGCAGAGATTCCATTTCATTCTGCTTTGTGTGTAGCTATTTTCCTTTGTCTTTATGAGATACGGCTTCCTTGAAATTTTCTAGCTCCTTATCATTAGTAAGCAGAATATAGTTAAATTCTGAGTATCAGTTTGATGGAATCTGGCCTCGCTCAGATCTTCGTACTGGAGGTTCACTGGTTTCAGGAGGTATGTCGTCATCCAGATCTGTAAATGATCATATAGCCTCTAATGGAGCGGGTTGCAGTTCCCCAACTCAACACTATTTTCCTCCTCTAGTTCTGCTTCTGACATATCATGCACCCCATCATTATTTGTGGCCACTCGTTTGGTGTTGGGGTTGTGTCCGGATTTGAATCGGTTTTATCGGCACTGGAATTAGAAGACATATTGGTCTTTTCAATGTCTTCTATTGCCTAGACTTCAAGAAACACTACATCCAGACTTCTGATGACCTTCTTTTCATTCGAGGTCCCATAACCTATATCGAAATTCCTCATCTCTATAGCCTATGAAGATGCATGGAGTAGTCCTTGCATCGAGCTTCTGCCTGAGCTCATTGGATACGTGTGCAAAGACTAAACAGTCGAATGTTCTAGGGTGAGAATACGAGGGATTCTTACCAGACCACACTTTCTTCAGAATCTCAAAATTCAATGATACTTAGAATTTGACTATATTCTGTAGAATTTGACTTTTCTGCATAATTGATGTTGAGGTTTTATGGGAAATATCTGGTAACGCAGTGGAATACAGAAAATCAAAATTTTCAAATTTCAATAATTTTTCTTGGATCATTTAAGTAAACTTATTTATTTAATTATCCAATACTTAAAAACTTAAATTTAACTCAAGAAATCATATTTCTTGAAAATTATTATTCCCCTAAACCTTGCATTTTGTTTATTTTAGTCCTCAAATTGTCAAATATAATTTTGGATGATTCCAAATCAGTTCTAAAATGATTTCCAACATGTCATACACATCAAAATATAAATTTCAACAAAATCTCAATTTTTTTTGAAACTGCCGAACAGCCCCAGATTTTTTAGGTTTTGCAATTTGCATATATTTTTTGTTTAACCGTTAAACGACTTATAAATAATCAATATTAATCATAAAAGTTGTATTTGTGCTCTACGAGTATTTCATTAGTGAGACTCTCTAGATTCAGGCATATCCGTCACGAAATCAAATTTCGTGTCCATAATTCACTCACCCGTATATTATGAAGAACACGGATAAACTCTCTGAACTATACAGGTCGAGGTCATTGCATACGTATAATCCCTCCGTCACAGGTATCCGGATTATTCCATAGATATATATATATAATCTTCAATTCTCTAAAGATATAATCACATCGACGTTTCTATTAGCAATCCATTAATAACACTTAGAACTAATTTCTACAGTGGATCCAACCAATTAACCTAAACCAAACTTGGCCCAACCAAGCCCAATAAGCCCAAATACAACTTTATTAGCCTAATTCCAAATTTAGCCCAACTAATTAAATTCCAATATTCCAAATATCATAATTCAATTAACTAAAGTGCATTAGCTATAATTAATTAGTCAAATTAACATTTCCAAAATATCAATTTACATAATTAATCATGCTAATCATATTCAACACATGTCCAACATTATTGAATCAAAAAATCATCTCATTTCATGCTTTTGATGTCACGGTAATTTAGGGTTTTATAAATCGATTTCGATTTCAATCCAATTAAATTATTAATCAATTTATCACAAGTCTTTAAACTCATCCAATGATCAAAAGAACAAAAAATACCATGACATTAGGGCACTACACACATTCGGCCAAGCCAAATTTTTGGGGAAAAATAATCCAATTCAATTTTCATCAAATTGATCATGCATAACTCTAAGTTATCATCATTCAAACATACTCAATCAATCAATTTTATCAAATCATGCTCAAATCAATTTTACCCAAATTTTAGCATAAGAACCCTAAATCGATTTCATGCTTAATAACCGCTCTGATACCATTGTTGGGTTTTCTAGGTCAAACCAAGATCAAATTAAGCGATGAAATGTGCGAATAAATTAAAGTAAAGTAGCGGAAAAACTCACTTTGATCGGCTTTTGCGATGCGAAGACAACAAAAATTCTGCTCCAAGCTTTCCTCCTTGTGTGTTTCGGCCAAGGTCCCTTTGTTGTGTTCTTCAAGCTCCAAGCTTTGTGAATGATTTCATGCTCATGAATAGGTTTTCCTATCACCTTTGTAAGACTCATTGTGTGCTAGCACTTGTGAAAATTTGCAACAAATCTTCCAATTTTCCCTCTTGAAATTCGGCCAAGCCTAGAAAATTTTGAGAGGAAAAAAACTGCTCTTTGGGCGTGAGAGATGGAAGAGAGAGAGAGATAAGAAAAATTGTGTTATTTGATTTCAAAAACCAAATTAAATGATATACCAAATATTTAGTATAAGTCATTCAATTCTCACATCTTTGGTGTTTTGGACAAGTTATCACCAACCCACCAAAACTCATCAACATAAAGTGACTAGGTGATGTGTGTTGTGATGAACTTGTGGGCCCCACTTGATTCAAAATCTGAGTGGGCCCGCATCACATCCGGGCTCGGGTTCGCTAATTCCGAATTAACGAATTTTTCGTTGTGACCGGCGTAACACACACGTATAACGCAAGCGCACGTATCGTTCAAGTAGTATAAAAATATCGATCCCACGATGACTTAATTCCTACTGTTGTTATTAATTGTTGATACTATTTATTTACATATCTAATTATAGGGAGAAGGGAATTGATTGCTTGAAATGATTTGATTTGTAGAGTTGCTAAATAAATAAATAAATAAAAAGACAAAAGAAAATACTAAGGAAAATAAAAAGACTTAAAGATCTAGGGTTGTGAATCTTTCTAATATCAATTAAAAGATGAAGTAGTTAAATCATAGTTGGGTAAATTATTGAATTATTAATCTGGAACACTAAATTATGTAAAAGCCTCTTTCGAATGATCATTTACAAATACCTAGTTTTAATCCAATTGAATCATATGTCTATGTCAATTAAATTACCTAGATTCATTAAGGTTAAGTTCCAATTAAGACTACCCCCGCCCGACAGGTATATTCCTATCCTGTAAGGAAATCTATTAAAGGGTTATCTATCCTTAAGGAAGATCGTGGGTTGTTGAGACTAAGGTTTTAAACTTAAAATCCCTATGTCTAGTTCATTTTAAGTTTACCTAATCAATTTTATTAGTGATCGGTTAATAAAAAGCATTAAGATTATGACTCAACAAATAACTCTTTTAATTACCCCAACTATAATCTAACCCTTTATTAATACGGTGATATTAGAAATCATCACACCCTAGAATACTAACTTAGTTACAACAGGTAGTTAGGACTAGTAAAACAAAGATAAAAATTACTAAAAAGTAAATGCAGAAAAATAAATAAAATGCTAAGGAAAAAGGAATTAACTTCTACTAAATACTAATTAGAAATCTCCCATAAAATATAATATATACTTGTGATAATTTTATTAACCAGCCATAAAGGCGGTAATATTTGTTATTAAACCAGCCATAAAGGCGGAACAGAAATATACCAGCCATAAAGGCGGAATAATTATTTAATAACCAACCGACCAATCTGGCGGTATCCTTATTAAGTCCGGTTATAAATAGTTTATATATTATATTTTAGGGAGATTAAACTAAAAAAGCAATAGTAAAAGAATTACCTTTTTACCTTAGCGGTGAAAAGTTACCTCCACATAGTAAATAGTAAAAATTGTAAGAAGTAAGAAAGTAAAATTACTATTACTATTAAAAAGTAATTAAAAATATTTACAAAACTTAAACTAAAATATTCTAGAGAGAGAAGCTCTCAATTTAGAACTAAGAAAAGAGAGAGAAAAGTGTAATGAAAACTGAAAATTCGATCTCTATTTATAGGCTCGAGTAAGGGTCTAGCGTCGCGACGCCCAAATTGCACTAGCGTCGCGACGCTGGGTACAGTTCGACACGTGTCACGCGGTGGTTGGTCGGCTCAGAATCTTATCCGATGACGTGGCACTGTTCATGACGTCATTGCTTACGTCATGCTGATGTGTCAACTGTTCATGACGTCATTGCTTGCGTCACGCTGATGATGTGGAAGGCGACGTGGCGACACGTGGGGCGGCGGCCGTCAGACGAATAAGATTTCGACACGTGTCGCGTTGTGATTGGCTGATGATGACGTGGCATGTTGACTCGGTTGACTTGCTGATGTGGCATGACACATGCATCGTTGACTCGGTTGACCGGATGACGTGGCTACACGTAGGATGACACGTGGCACACGTGGCGATGATGACTGTCGGCACCGTAGGATGTTGACACGTGGCACGGCGTATTTTAGCATCTCCGTTGTGATGGTGACACGTGGCACGGCGCACGTTAGCAAAGTCAAACTTTTCTCAGATTCTGATTTGTGGACCCGGCGCATTTTAGCAGATTCGGCGCAAGGCTTCAGCGTCGCGACGCTGAAATGACGATTTTGCCCTTTTTGTCCAATTTTGTCCATTTTGCCCCCAAATTGTCTCCAATGCTTTCAAAACTTTATTTATCTGCAAAATAACACAAAATACATCAAAACGTTCACAAAACTCAAGAAACTATACAAAATATTGGTTTTAAATGAGTGGGAAATAGTGATAGAAATACCACTCATCACACCCCCAAACCTAACATTTTGCTAGTCCTCGAGCAAAATATAAAAAATAACATAAAAATAATATTTAACTAAGCCACTTTCGTAGGGATCACGGTTGCATTTAGCATATGCAACAAGCCTTTAAACCCCTAGGTGTCCCTAGTGGACGAGTTGTAGTCTCGTGAAGGTTTACAGCAATGATACCCACAAACATTTTATAAAAGTAAAAAGGTAGTGAAACTAATGCACACAAAAGCAAAAAGACAAGAGAAATAAAGAAGTTAGTGACTAATCATGTGAAACTTCTACTCCAAGTTATTAGTTGTTTTGTTTCATTCTAAATTACTAAATAAGTAAATTCTCCGATTATTTTTAACATTCTTCGTATACACAGCTAACAAAGTATTTAAACAACTCATTTTTGCCCACAACGGTCATAAGTGCAGTTGATAAGAGAGTAATATTTTTGTCCTAAAGTTTTATCAGAATTCACATCTTTTTGTAGTAATGGAATAAATTTTCTGATTTTTCTGATTTTTTCTTTGATTTTTTTTTCTATTTTTTATTTATATACAATATCTTCCATCTATGTAGCGAGCTTTAGGTCGGTGACTCCCAAACCAGTTGGCTTTAGGGCATCAGGTGTTAAGACACCCCTAAGGACTTAATTACTCAGACTTCAGATATATATACATATATATAAATTTTTCATCATTTTTGATCCATGTAACGAGCTTTGGGCCAATGACTCCCAAACCAGTTGGTTTTAGGGCACTAGGTATTAAAATACCCTTACAGACTTAATAACTCGGATCTCAGATGTTGTTTTTTTTTTTTTTTTTTTTTTTATTCCATCACTATTTTTTTAGATGTTTCCTCCAAATGAACTAGAGTACTGGATATTACAAACTTTTCAATTTTAGCTCATGTATGTATGTTACCATGTATGTTGATAATATCTGCTAACTAAGTATATGAAGATTCATTTTAGTCAGTTTTATGAAGAATTTACAAATTTAATAATTCAAAAGTGAATAAACAAAAAATTAACTTGTTTTGAATTAGGTTCGAAATACGTCTCAGGAGTGGAAATTCCTTACACAGCTATTTCTTACCAATTTTATCTTTTTAGTCAACATAACGACAAAACATTTCTACTGGTCATATAACTATAATTTACATGTCGTTTTAAAAGTTTAATTAAAGGCTCAGTTTATGGTGTGTGACTAACTGTCGAATGGACTTCCCGTTGTAGATTCCCCAGAGGGAGGGTGGAGCGAGGCTCACTTAAATACCCAAGCCCCTTAGGCTCTTATCGCTTGTTGTCAGGAATAAACAACGAGTCCTCCAAACTAGTCTATCACAACACGCTACAAGTGAATGATTATCTAGGTGCCTCCACAGCTTTTCCTTATAAAAAGTAGTGAGTGAAGGAAGACACTAAACCATCACCTAGCTTTAAATATGCCCTTTGTTTTTATTAATTTTTTATTTTTTATTTTTTTTGTATTTTTCGAAAAATTTTGGACTAAAACACAAAAACTAAAAATCAAGATAAAAGGAGAATTAAGAAGATAATACCTGGTTAAATGGGTTGCCTCCCAGCTAGCGCTAAATTTTTCGTCTTCAGCCAGACGTGACTGAAATCCATTTGTCAAGGCGGTTTCAGCGTCGTTTTGGATGTCCGATTAAAGACATTCCCATGTGCGTTGCTTTTGAAGGGTCTCTTCCAACGGTAAGGTGGTAAAAAGAATTTTGTTTCATTCAGTGCTCGTGCCACCTTTTTGCTCCTTATTACTTCAGTGGTTCCTGTAAAGAAAGAAAGAAAATCAGGAGGTCTCGTATGGTGCTTGACTTGGAATGGAAGTTCCATTCTGTCAAGCTTCTGGTTGATATCTTTGGTTTGTACTCCCCAAAACAGCGATGTTTTTCCTGAATGTTCTGGATCTTTATTAAGGTCAGACATTTGCTCCTCATTTTGCTTTGCTTCTTGTTCCATATTTTCTTCACAGATGTATTTTAAAATTTCTGCATTCAGCTCTTCATCTGTCATCTGTGAAATACATGTTTCAAAATTGTTAACCTGAGGATGAAAAGAAATGTCAGATTTTAGGTCTTCATCCTCTGATCTGGTTGAAATGATTGGCTCATGTAGATCTTCATCAAACATTTGTGCAATGGAATCTCCAAGATCTTCATTTTGAGGATACAGAATTCCATCCTCAATTTTTGATGTATTTGGTACAAATAGCTCAGTTTCATCCTCGTTAGAATCTGAATAATAGAAATCAAATCGAGACTTTGTCGGTTCGGGTTCCTGAACTGATACCTTTGGTTCTTGATCCTCCTCAGCCTCCTCTTTTGCTAAAGTGTCATCGTGAAATGTTTGGTACTCTGAGGCTTCATCTGAAAATGATTCTTGAGGTATATAGCTCTGGTTTTCTATTAATTGTCTGATCTGATCTGTCATTCTTTGTATGGATCCTGCGTTACTCTGAATTTGTGCATCAAATCGAACTGCTTGTTCTTTGAACATGTGAATCAATTGATCTTCCTCAGATGGTTCTGGTTCTTGATAAGAATCGAAGGAAGATGGTGGATAAGATGGAAAATGTGATGATTTTTCGTACCTTGGTTGATTCCAAAAATTCTGCCACTTTGAAAGGTAAATACATTGATCGCTCGGGTGGTTACCATCACAAATTACACATCTCCCCTTTTCATTCTGTTGAGCAAATGTAGAATTGCTTGATTCTGAATTCCAGTGATAATTGTTGTGCTGGACAACAGGCCTCAGAAAACTAGACTGTTGCTCCTGGATTTGAGGTGTATCTTCTTCTAGTAAAGCTTGTAATTTTTCAAAATGTTCCATTTTTTTAATCACCTGAAAACAAAAGAAAGAAATAAAAATTACAGATAATAATAAAGAAAATTAGATATAAGTAAATTAGACAGCTTCAAAATTAATAACTCAAGAAAAATAAGTCCCCGGCAACGGCGCCAAAAACTTGACCGGCGTAAACACACACGTATAACGCAAGCGCACGTATCGTTCAAGTAGTATAAAAATATCGATCCCACGAGGACTTAATTCCTACTGTTGTTATTAATTGTTGATACTATTTATTTACAGATATCTAATTTAGGGAGAAGGGATTGATTGCTTGAAATGATTTGATTTGTAGAGTTGCTAAATAAATAAATAAATAAAAAGACAAAAGAAAATACTAAGGAAAATAAAAAGACTTAAAGATCTAGGGTTGTGAATCTTTCTAATATCAATTAAAAGATGAAGTAGTTAAATCATAGTTGGGTAAATTCTTGAATTATTAATCTGGAACACTAAATTATGTAAAAGCCTCTTTCGAATGATCATTTACAAATACCTAGTTTTAATCCAATTGAATCATATTTCTATGTCAATTAAATTACCTAGATTCATTAAGGTTAAGTTCCAATTAAGACTACCCCCGCCCGACAGGTATATTCCTATCTTGTAAGGAAATCTATTAAAGGGTTATCTATCCTTAAGGAAGATCGTGGGTTGTTGAGACTAAGGTTTTAAACTTAAAATCCCTATGTCTAGTTCATTTTAAGTTTACCTAATCAATTTTATTAGTGATCGGTTAATAAAAAGCATTAAGATTATGACTCAACAAATAACTCTTTTAATTACCCCAACTATAATCTAACCCTTTATTAATACGGTGATATTAGAAATCATCACACCCTAGAATACTAACTTAGTTACAACAGATAGTTAGGACTAGTAAAACAAAGATAAAAATTACTAAAAGTAAATGCAGAAAAATAAATAAAATGCTAAGGAAAAAGGAATTAACTTCTACTAAATACTAATTAGAAATCTCCCATAAAATATAATATATACTTGTGATAATTTTATCAACCAGTCATAGAGGCGGTAATATTTGTTATTAAACCAGCCATAAAGGCGGAACAGAAATATACCAGTCATAAAGGCGGAATAATTATTTAATAACCAACCGACCAATCTGGCAGTATCCTTATTAAGTCCGGTTATAAATAGTTTATATATTATATTTTAGGGAGATTAAACTAAAAAATCAATAGTAAAAGAATTACCTTTTTACCTTAGCGGTGAAAAGTTACATCCACATAGTAAATAGTAAAAATTGTAAGAAGTAAGAAAGTAAAATTACTATTACTATTAAAAAGTAATTAAAAATATTTACAAAACTTAAACTAAAATATTCTAGAGAGAGAAGCTCTCAATTTAGAACTAAGAAAAGAGAGAGAAAGGTGTAATGAAAACTGAAAATTCGATCTCTATTTATAGGCTCGAGTAAGGGTCTAGCGTCGCGACGCCCAAATTGCACTAGCGTCGCGACGCTGGGTACAGTTCGACACGTGTCACGCGGTGGTTGGTCGGCTCAGAATCTTATCCGATGACGTGGCACTGTTCATGACGTCATTGCTTACGTCATGTTGATGTGTCAACTGTTCATGACGTCATTGCTTGCGTCACGCTGATGATGTGGAAGGCGACGTGGCGACACGTGGGGCGGCGGCCGTCAGACGAATAAGATTTCGACACGTGTCGCGCTGTGATTGGCTGATGATGACGTGGCATGTTGACTCGGTTGACTTGCTGATGTGGCTGCTGATGTGGCATGACACATGCATCGTTGACTCGGTTGACCGGATGACGTGGCTTCACGTAGGATGACACGTGGCACACGTGGCGATGATGACTGTCGGCACCGTAGGATGTTGACACGTGGCACGGCGTATTTTAGCATCTCCGTTGTGATGGTGACACGTGGCACGGCGCACGTTAGCAAAGTCAAACTTTTCTCAGATTCTGATTTGTGGACCCGGCGCATTTTAGCAGATTCGGCGCAAGGCTTCAGCGTCGCGACGCTGAAATGACGATTTTGCCCTTTTTGTCCAATTTTGTCCATTTTGCCCCCAAATTGTCTCCAATGCTTTCAAAACTTTATTTATCTGCAAAATAACACAAAATACATCAAAACGTTCACAAAACTCAAGAAACTATACAAAATATTGGTTTTAAATGAGTGGGAAATAGTGATAGAAATACCACTCATCACGTTGCGACGTAATTAAATCAAATTTAATTAAATAATTATGCCTAGCAAAATTATTATTCACGTCGCTAGAGAATTAATTCTAAATTAACTCGTTAGCCCGATTTAAAATATAATTTTAATTCCGCGTCGAAATCTAATTTCATATATATATCGAATTTATTATTATATCGATTAATTCAAAATTAATCGTTCTCTCTCTTTAAATAGTATTTTATCCCAGATAAAATCTCTCCGCAATTAATCCTAGATTAATTTTCTCTCTCTTATAATTAATCACATATTAATTATGTCCAAGTCATACGTCATCGGTGAATCTTCGGGAAGCGACCCATGAGATCCCCGGATATGTTGGCAGTAAATCCGGTCGTCGGACTATCCGAACACGTACGTACCTAGTACTACATTTTTACTGATTTACAAGACATGGTTGGCTTCTAGCAAAGTACCGTGCCTACCCAATTCTCCAGAAATATTCTTAAAGGAATATATAATATGTATCAGACGTAGTATACATAGTATTGCGTATTGCGATCCAGTATCGGATGTCACGTGCTAGGCCTGGGGCTGGAATTGTGTCTGCCCCGTACGAAGCACATACCGCATCTCTAGTAACTAGTCTCTATAATCGAATAAACATGACCTAGTCATATTATCCTGATAGCTGCAGCATATAAGAGTACCAGTTCCTTATCCTACGTGACCATCATCTCCATATGACTGAAGTGATACTTCCATCTTGACATCACACCCAATACACTACAATTCTCAATATACCCAGAAGAGGCGTACACAGAACCTGTTAAAGCCCTCGATGACCAAAACTAAAGTATATTTATTGTCGCAAGTATTAGCGATGTAAGTCTCAGGTTAAGACCAAATACATCTACCCTGATTCGGACTTCCAAAGACACATAGTCATACTACCAATGGAATTCCGATGGGTCTATCTAGAGCGAAGCTGTTTCCGTACCATCGGTAAACACAACCTCCTATTACACTTGCATGAGTATCCAATGCCCAAATTTATGAGAACTATGACGTTATGCTCCAATAACACGCACAAGTGCAATACTAGTTTATTCCGCATTATCGATGTCCAATCTCGATAATACTACGACTAGGGATATTTTAATGATTAAACCTTAGTGGATTAATATTGTCTCATATCTTATTAATCTGGAACTAATCATATGGACTTTTATCATTTATATATCCCGGTAATCCAATTACAAATGATAAAAGAGCAATTTCTTTTGTCACATAGTTAATTTGTACAACAACACCATGTTCTGTACAAATAGTGATGCTATGGGTCATAATTGTTCAACATTCCAACAAACTGCACCTCTTTTAAGGGTAAAGACGAATCCTTATGTTGATTTTCTATCATCAGTATCCGATTGGAAATCGAAATCCATATACCCATTAACTTGCAGTTCGTTTCCTCCATATATAATAAACTTATCCTTAGTACCTTTAAGATACTTGAGGATATGTTTAATGGCCATCCAATGGTCATTTCCTGGATTGGACTGATACATGTTGGTCACACTAACTGCGAAGCTGATATCAGGTCTAGTACATAACATAGCATATATGATGCTGCCCAAACATAAAGCATAAGGCTGATTAGACATTCTAATCTTCTCATCTTCTGTTTGTGGACACATCTTCTTTGAAAGATGCAACCCATGTCTGAACGGTATGTTTGTTGTCTTACAGTTACCAAAATTATACTGTTCTAAGATCTTATCTATGTACGTTGATTGAGATAACCCAATAAGCTTCATTTCTCTATCTCTATAGAGTTTTATGCCTAAAATATAATAAGCTTCACCCAGGTCCTTCATGGAGAAATTCTTACAGAGGTAAGCTTTGACACCTTGCATCATCCTGATATCATTCACAATGATTAGGATGTCATCAACATAGAGAATTAAAAATACCACAATACTCCCACTGGCCATCTTATACACACAAGATTCTTCCGAATTCTTGAGAAAACCAGACAATTTGATTATCTCATTGAATCGAATATTCCAACTTCGTGAAGCCTGTTTAAGTCCATAAATGGACTTATTCAGCCTGCATACCATGCCCGAGTTCTCGTTGGATGTAAAACCCTCCAGATGTTCCATATTGATTTCTTCATCAAGAAACCCATTTAGAAAATCCTTTTTGACATCCATTTGTCAAATCTCGTAATCATGGTAAGCGGTAATATACAATAAAATCCTTATAAACTTTAGCATTGCAACTGGCGAAAAAATTTCATCGTAGTCGACACTAGGTTGCTACAAGTAACCTTTAGCTACCAGTCGGGCCTTAAAGGTTTCAACCTTTCCGTCAGGCCCGCGTTTCCTTTTGTAAATCCATTTACAAGGGATATGAACAATTCCTTCAGGAAGCGGAACCAAGTTCCAAACTTGATTCTCATGCATTGAGTCTATCTCGAATTTCATGGCATCTTGCCACTTCACGGAGTCGATGTCCAACATCCATTCTCTATAGGTAAAAGGGTCAGTATCTTTCACTAATAAAACATCGAGACTCTTTTCTTGTATCAAATACAAGCGTTCAGAAGGTCTAGATACCCTTTGCGACTTACAGAGTGTGTGTGTTGAAGGTTCTTCATCTTCTTAACTTCAGGTTCCTCCGTTGGTTCATTGGTATCAGGTTATACTTCATCAAGTTCAACCTGTCTATGATCACCACATTCAGACAAAAATTCTATCTCTAGAAATTTTGTGAAGCGAGCTACGAACACATTTCGATGCTCGGTATCATAGAATAAATATCCTTTCGTATTTGAAGGATATCCAACAAACCTAAACTTCTGCCCTCGAGGCAAAAGCTTATTCTATTGAGCCATCCCGACGTATGCATGACACCCCCAAATCTTAACATAACTAAGATTTGGTTTCCTACCGGTCCATATCTTATACAGAGTCGTAGGAACAACTTTGGAATGAATCTTATTCAGGAGATGCACGGCAGTTAAAAGAGCATAACCCCATAAGTAATAGGGCAAATCTGTATAACTCAACATCGATTGGACCATATCCAATAATGTCTTATTTCTCCTATCTGACATTCCATTGTGTTGCGGATTACCCAGAGGAGTATATTGAGTGAGAATCTCATTCTCCTTTAAATAATCAGTGAACTTTCCACTCATATATTCACCATCTCGATCAGATCGAAGGCATTTAATATATTGACTAGTCTGTTTTTCTACTTCATTTCAGAATTCTTTGAAGTTTTCAAAGGTTTCTGATTTATGTTTCATCAGATAAACATAATCGTACCGTGACATATCATCAGTAAAGGTAACAAAGTAAGAAAAACCACTGTGAGCAGTTTGACTCATGGGACCATATACATCAGAATGTATGAGTTCCAATAGGTCAGTGGCTCGGTGTCCAACACCAAAAAATAAGGCTTTGGTCATTTTACCTCGAATGTAAGATTCGCAAGTTGGATAAGGTTCAATGGTGAGATCATGTATCAAACCATTCCTAACCAACTAGGTTAGGCGTTTCACGCCTATATGACCCAACCTCATGTGCCACAGTATAATATTATTTATATAAGATTATTTACGTATTAATTCCAGTATTAAAGATATCTTGTGAGGTACGCAATATGTAATGACCATGCTCATTTGGACAACAAAGGATATGAATATTATTTTTATCATATAAATACAAAGAATGATTCTTAATATTTACATTATATCCTTCAGTATCTAATACAGAAAGTGACATAATATTCGCCACACATCCTGGCACAAAATAGGAGTCATTCAACAAAAGTCTCCCACTGGGTAAGGGAATCTCACATATGCCCACTGCAACCACATCTAGAGAGTCGCCACTCCCGAATCACAACTGCATCTCCCCAGATTTCAGTCGTCTACTTCCGTCAACAACTATAACGTATTGCAAATGTGAATAGGACAAGCAGAATCTAAAATCCAATTAGATGTCATAGCTTCACAAGCCAATGAGATATCAATAATAGGAAAAATAAAAGTACCTGATGTCGATGATATTTCCCTCCTTATTTGGGCTAGGTAGTCTGGACAGTTTCTTTTCCAGTGCCTGACTTTCTGGCAGTGGTGGCACTTATCTTCAGAAGCTCTCTTGGGCTTCGCTACCTTAGCCTGCAGAGGAGGAATATTGAAACCTTTATTCTTATTTCCTTTTGTCTTCTTCCCCTTCGACTTAGATTGGGAAGAAGCAGAAAGTGAAGTATGTTTCAGAAGGCGAGTCGAAACTCCCTTCTTTAAATCTTCCTATGTTGTGAAAAGCATCATATGCAACTCATGGTAAGAGCATTGAATCTCATTCATGTTGAAGTACATAACAAACTGGCGATGTGACGCCGGAGCGAACCAAGTATGACACTCTGTCCTAGAGTATCATTGAGAGGGAAGTCACTGCACCTCAATTGCTTGATCAAATCGATCAAATGAAGCACATGCGGGCTCACAACCTGCCCCTCCTCAAGTTTAGAATGGAACAGTTCCATTACAACTCTATGAACCATGACATGTTCCTGGTTCATGAATGATTCATGAAGTTGTGTCATCATGCTATATGCATCGTGCATCTCAAAGTATTGCCTCTTCAGTTCAGAAGAAAGAGAACTAAGAATGAATAATTTATCTCTTAAATCATCATCTTTCCATTTACGGAAAGTCTCCATCTCTTCAGGCGATGAATCCTCTGATATAGCTAGTGGTAGTGGACCTTCCCAAATGTATCCCAGCTTTTCGGATCCGAGGACAATCCTCAAATCCATATCTGACCGGCGTAAACACACATGTATAACACAAGCGCACGTATCATTCAAGTAGTATAAAAATATCGATCCCACGAGGACTTAATATCTAATCTATTAATTTTATGAGGTCAAATGATTACTAGTATCTAACATGTTGTTGATTGATTTGAAATGGTGACGATTCTAAATTTAAAAACAAGTAAATAAAATTGTTCGAAAGTAGGTTTTAAGAAAATTCAATATTAAAAACTATCTAGGGTTGTGATTTCTTCCAATATCATTTTAAAGATGAAGTGGTTATCTTAAAGTTGGGTAATATATTGATTTATTAACCTGGAACACTAAATTATGTGTAAGCCTCTGTCGATGGTCAGACACAAATACCCAGTTTAACCCAATTGAACCATATGTCTATGTCAACCAAATTATCTGGATTCATTAAGTTTAAGTTCCAATTATGGCTACCCCCGCCCGACAGGTATATGTCTATCCTGTAAGGAAATCTATTAAAGGGTTATCTATCCTCAAGGAAGATCGTGGACTATTGAGTCTAAGGTCTTAAACTTAAAATCCCTATGTCTAGTTCATTTTAAGTTCCCAGTTCAATTTTATTAATGGCCAGTTAATGAAAAAGCATTAAGATTAAGACTCAATAAATAAATCTTTATATTACCCAAGCTATAATCTAACCCCTTATAAACCGGTGATATTGGATTTCATCACAACCCCAGATAACTGGCTTAGTTACGACACATTTACGGGTAGTAAAAATTTAAATAAAATAAAAGACATAAAGTAAAATACTGAAAATTAAATACTGAAAAGTAAATTGCTGAAAGTAAATTGCTGAAAAGTAAATGCTGAAAAGTAAATTGCTGAAAGTAAATTACGGAAAGTAAAAAACTGAAAATTAAAGAAAGAAAAGTATTGTGCGTAAAAGTAAACTGCGGAAAGTAAAAACTGAAAAGTAAAGAAAAGAAAGTGCGAAAGCGGAAATTAATTACTGAAAGCTGTAAATAAACAAACAAGATACAATCTTCTTAGTATTCTTAAGGAATTCCTTAGAAGAAAGTATGAATTTTACAAATGAAATGGCTTGGTATTTATAGGCAAAATTTTGCCTCCATCAAATCATCCACCAAATCAATTATTAATTGCTCCACTAATTACTCCACTAATTGCTCCACCAAATCCATTATTAATTGCTCCACTAATCTCTTATCATGTTTGGTGATGATTTGATAATTTTTATTATTTATTTATTAATTTATTTTTTGCTTTGAAAATGATTGAAAGTGACTTTAATAATTACACACAACACACTTCTGGATGGTTCATCAATTTCGGGCATGAAATCTTCAGAATTCGAAATTATTTTGTCTTTCAAAGCTGTAGATCTTTGAGTCTTCTTTAATCTGGAACTTGAATCAGCTCAATCCGATATCGGAGTAAACAGTTATGCCCAAATTATGACAGATGCGCAAAACTGGAATTTCCAAAACTGCACTTCGTCAAAAACGCCCTTTCAAGTTTCCAATCTCCAAAATTAAAATATCAAGTCCAATAATTGCCCTTATTTACCCATATTCGTCCTAAATGATTTCATTGAGATCCTATTATTTTATCTGCAAAATAAACTAAAACACATCAAAACGTTCATCAAACCCGAGAAACTAAACAAAATATTAGTTAAAAGGGGCGGTAAATATTGATATATTTTCCGCTCATCACACCCCCAAACCTAACATTTTGCTAGTCCTCGAGCAAAACAACAAAATAAAATACAAGAAACAATTAAAATTAAACTAAGCCACTTTCGTAGGGATCACGGTTGCATTTAGCATATGCAACAAGCCTTTAAACCCCTAGGTGTCCCTAGTGGACGAGTTTAGTCTCGTGAGGGCTTACAGCAACGATACCCACAAACATTTTACAAAAGTAAAAAGATAATAAAACTAATGCACACAAAAGAAAAAGACAAGAGAAAAGAGAATAAAGAAGTTAGTGACTAATCAGGTGAAACTTCTACTCCAAGTCAATAGTTGTTTTGTTTCATTCTAAATTACCGAATAAGTAAATTCTCCGATTATTTTTACCATTCTCCATATACACAGTCGACAAAATATTAATCAACTCATTTTTCCCACAACAGTCATAAGTGCAGTTGATAAGAGAGTAATATTTTTGTCCTAAAGTTCTATCAGATTCACACTTTTTGTAGCAATGGAATAATTTTTCTGATTTTTCTGATTTTTTTTCTTTGATTTTTCTCTATTTTTTTATTATATACAATATCTTCCATCTATGTAGCGAGTGTTGGGTCGGTGGCTCCCAAACCAGTTGGCTTTAGGGCACCAGGTGTTAAGACACCCCTACGGACTTAATTACTCAGACTTCAGATATATATATTTTTGCAGCATTTGATCCATGTAGCGAGCTTTGGGCCAGTGACTCCCAAACCAGTTGGTTTTAGGGCACTAGGTGTTAAAACACCCTTACAGACTTAATAACTCGGATCTTAGATTTTTTTTTTTTACTCCATTGCTTTTTGAGATGCTTCCTCCAATTAAACTAGAGCACTGAATATTACAAACTTTTCAATTTACAGTTCATGTCCGTATGTTTCTATGTATGTTGATAATATCTGCTAACTGAACATATGAAGATCCATTTTAGTCTGTTTTATGGAGAATTTACAAATTAAATAATTTAAAAGGAAATAAACAAAAATTAATTATTTCGAAAATAGGCTTGAGATACGTCTCAGGAGTGGAAACTCCTTACTCAGCTATCTCTTACCAATTTCACCTTTTTAGTCAAAATAAAAACAAAAAAAACACAAAATATTTTTGTAATTTTTGAAAATTTTTCAATTTTTTGTATTTTTCGAAAAATTTTGGACTAAAAACAACACACAAACTAAAAACAAGGTACTGATCAACTAATTCCCTCCCCCAAACCTAAATGAGACATTGTCCCCAATGTCTTAAACAGAGTAGAAGAAGAGTTTAGAAGATAATACCTGGTTAGCTGAAATTCTACAAGAAATTAAGGTTAAGATCCAGATTAATCCTACGCCTCTTACCACGATCGTCCTCGGACCAATTTATCTTTGAAAGGATAGGGTCAACTCGTGGTTCATAGGCTATGAGTTGGTCTATTAGATCCGGAGCAGTTCTGGCAGTAAAGAGGAGTTCTTTCAAAGGTTTTGACACGAACCCATTTCTCCGGGCATCATCAAGAAACACACAAAGAAAATCATAAAATCCATCAACGTTGAGCAGTCCAATTGGTTTCTGGTGTATGTTCAGGTTCGCCAAGATAGCACTATAAAAATTTCCTCCAATGTGCCCAAGCCACCTGGCAAAGCAATAAAAGCATCAGCACGGTTAATCATTTCTACCAGTCGTTCAGACATACCTGGCACGATCAGTTCCTCTCCGTTTGATGGTTCAATAAGATTTGCTTCTGCCAAGGGTTTTGGGATGATTCCCAAAACGTGACTGCCTCCTTCCTGTACAGCCTTTGAAACGATCCCCATAGTCCAAGATTGCCTCCGCCATATATTAAGTGCATATTCCTTGCAGCTAAGACTCGACCCAATTCTTGTGCTGCTTCTACGTATTGTGGCTTAACACCAACACTACTACCGCAAAACACACAGATGTTTTCAACTCGTCTTCTTGAAGTGGCTTCCATTTTTTTATGTATTTCTTTCTCAACTCTGGATGCCTTCAAAAGTGCAATGACGGGCTGAATTTATAGTACCTGAAAAGGGTGAGTAAAAATAGCACAAGTATCTTCCAGAGGACGATTAGTAGCGAAATAATATCGTGATAGTCAAAAAGGTCTGGATCCTGTCGGAGAAAACAAAAGAAAAACAACAAAACAAATCACAATTATTAAGAAAAGACAAAGAGATATAATATTTACAAGAAAAGTAACGGCTTGATTGACGTCTATGCGTCAGGGACAAGCTTCCCATCCAATTTTCTTATAATGGCAAACAGGGTCTTTTTGAGTCAGATTCCCAAGACTTAATTGTTGTCTTTCTTTTTGGAATTGTGTATGTAATTTGCGAATGGCTATGTGAACATATCCACTGGGATGCGTCTCAAGAGTTGAAGATATATCATCTAAAGACTCCTTACTCAAGCCATCCCTAATGAATTTAATTTTGTCTTCGCGATTATCAGACACCATTCCTAAAGAACGACAACGAGTATTGCAATTCCAGCGTGCACATTTGTAACAAACACCATTTGCTTAGCTCTACGTTTCTTTGCATAGGTGCTTCTTCCAAAACAGGCAGATGTGAAATAAAAGAGTCAGAAGACTCACCTGCCAATCGGACTCGTGCTTCAATTACCCAACGAATGTCATTAGGAATACCTTTGATCATCAGTAGTCTCATCCGTTCCAAGCGAGCTTTGTAGACTTTCATCAGAGATTTTTGAGGGAGAGAAGGAAATTGCTTGTGAAGATTTGCGAGAGCTTCTTCCATCTTGAAATGACTAAACCTGCAAAAATTAAACACACAAAAATAAAACACACCAGATCACAATATATACAAAAATTGCATGGGTTGCCTCCCTGCTAGCGCTAAGTTTAAAGTCGTCAGCCAGACTTGACTTCTCGAACGTTAAGCTGGATCTGAAAGTGTAACACTTTCTTTTTGTCGCTCAAATGATTCTCCCCAGTAGTGCTTGACACGCTTGTTTTTAACCTTGAAAGTTTTGTTGGAGTCAGGATCATGTATCTCAACGGCTCTATCTGGTAAAACCTTGGTGATCACAAATGGACCTGACCACCGTGATTTTGGCTTCCATGGGAAGAATTTCACCCTTGATTTGTTTAACAGTACCTTCTGCCCTGGTTCCAGTTGTATGCGCACTAACTTCTCATCATGTCTTTTCTTGCCCTTTTCTTTGTACAATTTGGCATCCTCAAAAGGCTGATTGTGAAATTCCTCCAATTCGTTGAGCTGGTGGAACTTTTTCTCTTCTGTTGCTTGTAGTGCAAGAATTGGCTTCTTCAGTACAAAAGACGCTTTATCTTTAGGCTCCACAGGCAATTGACATGTTTTAAGTTTGTCAGTAGAACTTTGCATTGCATAGAGTTCTGAATGGTACTGTGTATCACATCAAGTTGAAACATTCCTCATTCTTTTCATCATCTGGGAAATTCATGGCCTTGAAAACATTGAATGTTACTTCTTGGTCTTGTACCCTCATGGTTAGTTCTCCTTTTTGTACATCAATAATGGTTCGACCTGTAGCCAAGAATGGTCTCCCGAGGATGATTGGCACGTCTGCGTCTTCCTCCATATCAAGGACAATAAAATCTGCTGGGAAAATGAATTTGTCAACCTTGACCAGCACATCCTCAACTACGCCTCTTGGAAATACGAGCGTTCTATCAGCAAGTTGTAGTGAGACTGAAGTTGGCATTGTTTCTCCAATCTGTAATTTCCTGAAAATAGAAAAAGGCATCAAGTTAACACTAGCACCTAAATCACACAGAGCCTTACCGAAGTCATGTTCTCCTATGGTGCAAGGAACAGTGAAACTGCCAGGATCTTTCAACTTTGGGGGAAGTTTCCTCTGAATGATAGCGCTGCATTCTTCTGATAATGCTACTGTCTCGTAATCTCCCAATCTCCGCTTTCGTGAAAGAATGTCTTTCATGAATTTGGCATAGCTGGGCATTTGTTCCAACGCTTCTGCAAATGGAATGTTGATATGCAGCTTTTTGAAGATCTCCAGGAACCGAGAAAACTGCTTGTCCAATTTGTTCTTCTGAAGACGTTGAGGAAAAGGTGGAGGTGGAATGATCTGTTCTTTTTCCTTTGCTTCTTTTTCCTCCATCTGTTGCTTTGTTTCTTTTGGAACTTCCTCAGCAGTTGTTTGGCTCCAACATCTTTGTTGATTTCAGTACCGCTTTTTAACATGATGGCATGACATTGCTCCTTCCCCATGTTCCTTGGATTTGGCTCTGTGTTGCTAGGAAGGGTACCTGGCGGTCTGTAACTCTGAGCATTGGCCAGTTGTCCAATTTGATTCTCCAGTGCTTTAATAGAAGCTGATTGACTTTGAATTAATGCTGCTTGGGATTGAAACATAGCATCATATCTTGCTGCTTGAGATTGAAACATAGCATCATATCTTGCTGCTTGAGAGTCGTGTTTTGCTTCTATCTTTTTCAAGTGGGTCAACACTTCTGTTATTCCTGGTTCATTTGCATGTTCCTGGCTTTTGTTCTGTTGTTGGAATCCGGGTGGTGGATTGTTCATTTGCCCTGAATTGTTGCTCCATGCGAAATTGGGATGATTCCTCCACCCTGGGTTGTAGGTGTTGGAATATGGATTGTTCCCATGTCTGTTGAAATTATTGACATAATTCACCGTTTCTTTATGTTGGTTGAAAGATTCTGACTCAGGTGCTCCTCCAAATGGTGAACTTGTGGATCCACCATTAACTTTTATGTTAAGAGTTTCCATTTGATTTTTGCAAATCACATCCAGCTTGGAATTCAGTGCTGTGTTGGCTCCAACTTCATAAATTCCTGCAATTCTTTGGATCATGCTCCTTTCTGTTGGCCATAAAGAATTGTTGTTGGCCATTTCTTCGATTAGGTCCCAGGCTTCATCTTCTCCTTTTGCCATTAAAGCTCCTCCAGCAGCAGCATCGATTGTGGTTCTCATTATTCCAGAAAGTCCATTATAGAATGTTTGGACTTGAAGCCATTTTGGAATCTCATGGTGAGGACATTTCCGGAGCAAATCTTTGTACCTTTCCCAAGATTCGCAGAGGGATTCTGAATCTTGTTGTACAAAGGATGTGATGTCATTCCTCAGCTTTCCGGTTCTGGCTGGTGGAAAGTACTTTGCAAGAAATTTGGTGGCTAAAGTGTTCCAAGTTGTGATAGAACCTGCTGGTAGTGAATGTAGCCAAGCTTTAGCTCTGTCCTTCAAGGAATATGGAAAAACTCGCAGTCTCATTGCTTCTTCAGCTTCTCGGTTGTATTGAAAGTGCCGCAAACTTCCAGGAAGTTACTGATGTGGGCATTAGGATCTTCAGTTGCATTCCCCCCGAACTGAACTGACTGCTGAATCATCTGAATGCATGTTTTGATGTCACACGCATTTGCTGGTAAGGGAGGAAGTACAATACAGGAAATGAGTCTGTCAACAACGGAATGGTTCTGTCTCGAATGGGAATTGGTGGTGCAACCTCCAACGGTTCAGGTTCCATGTTGACTAAAGCTTCTTGGCCTTCTCGCCTTTCCTTCTCAACTGTCTGATGGTTCTTTCAATTTCTGGGTCAAGCGGTCGGAGTTCAAAGCTTCTGGTTCGTCTCATGTAGTTTCTGAGAACCTGAACACACAAGAAAAAAAAACAATAAGTAAAAAGAAATTAGATACAAGTAACGTATCTAACCCCTAAACTAATAGTAAAAGATAAATAAGTCCCCGGCAACGGCGCCAAAAACTTGACCGGCGTAAACACACACGTATAACGCAAGCACGTATCGTTCAAGTAGTATAAAAATATCGATCCCACGAGGACTTAATATCTAATCTATTATTTTATGAGGTCAAATGATTACTAGTATCTAACAGGTTGTTTGATTGATTTGAAATGGTGACGATTCTAAATTTAAAAACAAGTAAATAAAATTGTTCGAAAGTAGGTTTTAAGAAAATTCAATATTAAAAACTATCTAGGGTTGTGATTTCTTCCAATATCATTTTAAAGATGAAGTGGTTATCTTAAAGTTGGGTAATATATTGATTTATTAACCTGGAACACTAAATTATGTGTAAGCCTCTGTCGATGGTCAGACACAAATACCCAGTTTAACCCAATTGAACCATATGTCTATGTCAACCAAATTATCTGGATTCATTAAGTTTAAGTTCCAATTATGGCTACCCCCGCCCGACAGGTATATGTCTATCCTGTAAGGAAATCTATTAAAGGGTTATCTATCCTCAAGGAAGATCGTGGACTATTGAGTCTAAGGTCTTAAACTTAAAATCCCTATGTCTAGTTCATTTTAAGTTTCCCAGTTCAATTTTATTAATGGCCAGTTAATGAAAAAGCATTAAGATTAAGACTCAATAAATAAATCTTTATATTACCCAAGCTATAATCTAACCCCTTATAAACCGGTGATATTGGATTTCATCACAACCCCAGATAACTGGCTTAGTTACGACACATATTTACGGTAGTAGTAAAAAACTTAAATAAAATAAAAGACATAAAGTAAAATACTGAAAATTAAATACTGAAAAGTAAATGCTGAAAGTAAATGCTGAAAGTAAATGCTGAAAGTAAATTGCTGAAAGTAAATTGCTGAAAAGTAAATTGCTGAAAGTAAATTGCTGTGAAAGTAAATTGCTTGAAAGTAAATTACTGAAAAGTAAAAAACTGAAAATTAAAGAAAGAAAAGTACTGTGCGTAAAAGTAAATTGCGGAAAGTAAAAACTGAAAAGTAAAGTAAAAAGAAAGAAAGTGCGAAAGCGGAAATTAATTACTTGAAAGCTGTAAATAAACAAACAAGATACAATCTTCTTAGTATTCTTAAGGAATTCCTTAGAAGAAAGTATGAATTTTACAAATGAAATGGCTTGGTATTTATAGGCAAAATTTTGCCTCCATCAAATCATCCACCAAATCAATTATTAATTGCTCCACTAATTGCTCCACTAATTGCTCCACCAAATCCATTATTAATTGCTCCACTAATCTCTTATCATGTTTGGTGATGATTTGATAATTTTTATTATTTATTTATTAATTTATTTTTTGCTTTGAAAATGATTGAAAGTGACTTTAATAATTACACACAACACACTTCTGGATGGTTCATCAATTTCGGGCATGAAATCTTCAGAATTCGAAATTATTTTGTCTTTCAAAGCTGTAGATCTTTGAGTCTTCTTTAATCTGGAACTTGAATCAGCTCAATCCGATATCGGAGTAGTAAAAGTTATGCCCAAATACGACAGATGCGCAAAACTGGAATTTCCAAAACTGCACTTCGTCAAAAACGCCTTTCAAGTTTCCAATCTCCAAAATTAAAATATCAAGTCCAATAATTGCCCTTATTTGACCCATATTTCGTCCTAAATGATTTCATTGAGTTCCGATATTATTTTATCTGCAAAATAAACTAAAACACATCAAAACGTTCATCAAACCCGAGAAACTAAACAAAATATTAAGTAAAAAGGGCGGTAAATATTGATATATTTTCCGCTCATCAATATCCCATTCCGCAAAGTTTCAGCGCCCTTAGCTTATTCGTATCAAGCAACGAGCAAAAGGATTGGCTCGAAGGTGACGCGTCACAAAATTCTATCAAAAGACAACGAATCACGGTTGGTAGCAGATATAAACAGTTTCATATACTATCAAACGCATTAAATAGATCATGAATTTTTAATCTAAAAATGTCCATCCCACTATTTCATGCAAAACTGTAATCCCCAGACATAATCAAAACATCGATAATCAAATCATACATAATAGTGAAAGGTGGACCCCATGAATTATTTTAGCTCACAGCTTTGGCACGTTCTCGCCTACGTATATTTATTAGGTAGACAACTCATTGTCGATCACTCACCAGTGACTCCTAGGTTTTCGGTCCTGGTCGTTTCTCATTGTGACAGCTTTGGCACGTTCACAAGGAGGTGTACCAAGTTTAAACTTATCAATGATAAATTCAATATACTTGCATAACCCTGATAGCATTGGCACGTTCATGATTCCACTTTCGCTTGAATTCACCTAATATCAAAATATATCCGGTACAGATAAATTCCTACCGGCCATATCCTCACAGCTTTGGCACGTTCTCGAATATAGTCGTAGAAAATTTATCGATAAGCGGTATTGACAAGACGGACTAAGTAATATGCATCAAATACATATTAAATAAAAACCTTATTTTTCAAATAGAGATTTTTCTACAAAAGATGCTTTTATAAATTAAATAATCACATGCATGCATAAAGTAAAGATTAAATTAAATATTGAATTTAAAGGCATAATCATATCAGGTGTCCAGAATCAGACTCGCTCTGATACCATTTTTGTTGGAGTTTTATGGGAAATATCTGGTAACGCAGCGGAACGCGGAAAATTGAGAAATTCAATTTGTTTTCAATTTAATTAAATGAAAAGATATACTTGACTTTATGAAATTTTATCATTAAAGCATTTAATGAAAAATACAAGTGTATCCAATCAAAAATGACCATTTAAAAGGTTAATGATTACTTAAGTTATTTATCTCTTTAATTAATTTAATCATATAACATTTATATAATTAAATAATTAAATACAAATATCTTAAATATATGTATTATATTTACATTAAATAATCAAAATACATATATAAATCATATATGTCAAATATCATAATTTGACATTTAATTAATGTGTATTTAATAAAATCAAATATTAAATACAAATATATATTAATTAGGAAATTATAAATCATATATGTCAAATATCATAATTTGACATTTAATTAATGTGTATTTAATAAAATCAAATATTAAATACAAATATATATTAATTAGGAAATTACCATTCGGTCCATTTGCATGTATTTTTTGTTTAACCGTTAAACGACTTATAAATAATCAATATTATTCATAAAAATTGCAATTGTGCTCTACGAGTATATTTCATTAGTGAGACTCTCTAGATTCAGGCATATCCGTCACGAAATCAAATTTCGTGTCCATAATTCACACACCCGTATATTATGAAGAATACAGATAAACTCTCTGAACTATACAGGTCGAGATCATTGCATACATATAATCCCTCTGTCACATGTATCCGGATTATTCCAGAGATATAGATTTAAACTTCAATTCTCTATAGATATAATTACGTCGACGTTTCTATTAGTAATCCATTAATAACACTTAGAACTAATTTCTACAGTGTACCACGGGCCCATGGATTTAACATATTGCTAATTCCATATTGAATATATATGCTTTGTACATAGAATTGACGGATATTTTCTTGATACACAGAGGATATCCTGAGCATCAGTCCACACCCAACGAACATGCGGAGGTCTGATTTAAATAGATCGGTGACATGACTATCATCTAAGTGTGGAGGATAACTTATATATCCACAATGGTATCTCAAGTCAAAGAATCATTATGCTCACTCAACCCGAGAAGATTCTTATTGATGTTGGTGTGCCATCCATTAAGAATCTTCGGTGATTCATTTAGTGTTTATCCGCTATAAAGACCTACATGTCTATACGAGTCTCCAAGACTCATGGTTCATTGAGAAACCATTGGAATCCAAGATTCCAATATACGATATGTACCTGTCTCAACGGGTTTACTTTACTGACCAAGTAGTGTAAACATTGACCAGGAACTGTCTAAGATTGACAACATCATGATAAAACTCAATGTCAGTTGCGAATCATAACTAACATTCTAAGGTCTGTTATGTCTTTACCATATAAAAGAAGGTGTTATATAATAGAAACTGTTTATTTTATTCATAATAAAATGTTACATTAGTATTTACAGGGAAATACATAATAAAATTGGCGCTCTGAGCACCAACCCTAACAATTGAGTACCTAACTGGATTTGTTATAGACAAATTTTATCACCATCTTTATAGATGGTTTTATATGTTTTGGCATAATTAATTCCTGAAGTAAATTAACTGGATAATAATGACAATTTATATATTATAAAAAGTAAGATTTCTCTATATTTGAAATATCAAGAGTGGATCCTCTCGCCCCGACATTCTAATTTATTGTTACAGTTCAATTTAAAATTGTCCATTACTTCAAACAATTTAGCCTTTTTTTAGTCACTTGAATTATTATTTTATTTTACTAAATTTATTCCTTGTGGATCAATCCCGAACTTATCAGGTTATTTTATTGCTTCGATACTCTTATACTTGAGAGTAAAGAACCACTTTGTGAGTGTGTCAAGTTTTTGACGTTGTTGTCGGGGAGTATAATTTAGTACATAGAATAATAATATAACATCCTTATATTTTTTCTTTTTTCTTTTCTTTACTTTTTAATTTTTTTTTATATTTTTTATGGTTGTATTTTTTGCATCTCATTTTTTTCTTCTTTGCAATTGTGTAGATCCAAAATGTCCTGATTGATCCTAAATGAATCCTGAACCCAGATGCCCCACATACAGATAAATCATGTACTTGATTCTTCAAGGTTACATGAGACAGAAAACTCAATTAAAATGGAGCATGTATTTTGCCAAAGAATTTCTTGAACCATCTCTATCTAGAGATTCCTCCATAATTTTTTGTGAGAACCTAATTCGAGTAATTGAGACAGCTGAATGAGAAATTCAATTGAGATCTGAATTGACAAGAATCAGAGGACGTTTTTATATCTAATCACTACATTTCTATTTTTTTTCTATGTTCCTTCTTTTCTTTTGTCATTTATTTTTACTTGTTTATTTATTTTTTATTTTTGTAAGTATTGCATTTGAATATTTATTTTTTAGCATATAGTCTGCATTTAGGTTGTATAAGACATTGGTCTCGATTATTTAGCAGTAGATTAAATAGTGAGTCTTCATCACCTTCATCTTCAAACAAATGAAAACCTACCTAACCGAGATGAAAATCCAATTGATTAGGTAGAACGTGAGTCTCAGCATGGTGATCTTAACCATCCTATGACATTCAGAGAATTCATGAATCTCACTCAGATATGATCATCATCTTGTATTTTTTTCCCCCAGATGCATCACGTTTCAATTTTAAACCATGTGTCATCCAACCTTTACTCACATTCCATTGTCTAGAATCAGAAAATTCTTATCAGCACTTAAGAAAATTTGAAGAGGTATGTAATACTTGCGCAGACCAAAATTACCACATTAATATAATTCGACTCAAGTTTTTTCCTTTTTCTTTAAAGGATAAAGCTAAAATTTGACTGTGGAACCTTAGGTCATGATCCATTAGAACATTGAATGATTTACAATAGCAATTTCTGAAAAACTCTTTCCCCCTTCACAAGACAAACTCCTTTAAGAGGAGAATCACAACTTTCACACAAGAGTCGGGGAAAATATTTTACCAATATTGGGAGAGATTTAAAGAGATGTTGAATGTTTGTCCACATCACGAATTTGAAACATGGAGGCTGGTTTCCTATTTCTATGAGAGTTTAATATCCCAAGGTACACAAGTAGTGTAGATGATCTGTAATGGTGAGTTTAGGGACAAAAGTCCCGAAGATGCACTAGATTACCTAAAACAGACAGCAGAAAATGCACAACACTTGGACACAGTTGGCACTTATGTGTCGTATGTAAAACCATAGACATCTGGTAGAGGCACGTTTAACCTTAGGGAAGACCATGACATTTCTGTTAAATATGCATCTCTAGCAAAAAAAGTTGAGGCGTTAGAAATGAGGAAGAGTGATCATGTCAAGTCAATTCAATAAGTCACATGTCATATCTGTAATTCAAATGATCATGTCACACAAGTTTGCCCAACCTTACCAGCCCTGGAAGAATGTCTCCATGACCAAGTCAGTTCCATAAACACCTTCAAGATACCAAATCCAAACCCATACTCTCAAACATACAATTCTGGTTAAAGAAACCATCCAAACTTTAATTTGAGGAATGATAACCAATCATAACCATTGCAACAACCCCTAGGTATACCATAATTTCCAAAATTCTCAGGATTATGCATCATATGTCCCACCACCTAGAAAAACACTTGAGAATATCTTGCATGCATTCATTGAGAAACAAGAAGCAATCAATAACCAAAATATGTAAACATTGATCGATCTTAAAGATACTTTCTCTAATATCGCATTTACATTGACCATTCATGAGAAATGAAAGTTTCTTGCACAACCATTGTCAAACCCAAAGAGTCATCAAAACCTTCACGAGGATAGTTCTGGCAGTCCACACATAAACCAAGTCAAATATGTTATTACTCTTCGTAGGGGTAAAGTCCTCCAAAGACTTATTCCTAACGCCATGAAGATTCAAATCTGAGGGTAAGGAAGGGGTTGATGAATCATTATCTAGCGTTGATGATAATGATTTTTCACATACACCTTCATTTCCTCAATAATTGAAAACAAGAGATTGAATCATTCCCTATAGATATATGAAATATTCAAACAGGTGAAGGTTAATAGTCCTTTGTTAGTTGCCATCAAACAGATACCATCTTATGTAAAATTTCTAAAAGACCTGTGCACCATTAGAAGAAGACATCAGGTAAGAAAGAAAGCTTTTCTAGCTGAAATGTATGTTTCATTCTCTCAACCAATAATGCATTAAAATACATAGACCCTGGTTGTCCAACTATTTCATATATTATTGGAAATAACAAAATTGAACATGCATTATTTGATCTTGGAGCCAGTGTCAATTTGCTTCCATTTTCGGTTTACCAACAAATTAATATTGGCGAGTTAAAACCAACATCAATTACCCTTTTACTTGTCGATAGATCAGTTAAGGTACCGAAATGAATTATGGAAGACGTGTTATTACAAGTCGATAAATTTATATTTCATGTGAATTTTATTGTATTGGAAACATAACCTGTGGCAGACAGTTATAAGCCAATTCATGTAATAATTGGTCATGTATTTTTAGCAACAACAAATGCTTTAATTAATTACATGAATGACATCATGAATTTGTCCTTTGGAAATATGACGTTGGAGCTTAATGTTGTTAACATGTGAAAATAACTATACAATGAGGACAATGAAAATGAGAGCATGGAACTAATTGAACCAATTTTGAAAGAACATATTCAATGGAGTCTATCTAATCCTATGAAAATTTATACAATTAATTTTCTTGAATCTAGTACGCAATTAGATTCAGATATTCATAATGATTTTTTTACTTGATTCTATACAGGTACTGGAAAACGATAGAGAAAAGTAAAATTTTGAGGAACTAATAACACTTGAAGACGAGAAAAATGAGAAAGCACCCAAATTGGAATTAAGGACTTTTCCAGAAGGATTAGAGTATGCTTTTCTTGGAGATGAACAAACTTACCCTGTGGTAATTTCTTCCTCTCTCACAAGCAATCAAGAAGGTAAGTTATTTATTTTGAAAGAACATAAACAAGGAATTGGATGGACTTTAAAATATATAAAAAAAAAATTAATCTTTTAAAATACACACGCAAAATAAATTGAAAAGACAATGTCAGGACACATCGACCACCTAAAAAAAGGTTAAACCCTTACATGAAAAATGTGGTTAAAACATGAGTCCTTAAATTTCTTGATTCATTCATCTCTTACATACCTAGTGTAGGACACAGAAATTGACGACGCTGTTCTAGGCTCGCGGCCTAGTTGGGAGTACGGAGTAGCCCACGGGGGAACTAAACCGGAGAAATAACATGAAGTCGCCACCCAGTGTGAACTGGGAAAATGATTTAAGGCCCCACTCACCCCTCGCAAGGGAAGACCTCAAACCGTTAGGTTCGGAATGGTCCCTTACTTATGCCACTTGTAATGATATGATTTGTGTAATATCTTAACCGAATCTACGCAACATATATGCTTAAGAGTAACTTAGATCTAGTTCCCATTCATCAAAGTAAATCATATGTCTAAGTTTGCATGCTTTAAAAGTAAGTCATTATAACGGCAAGCATATAATATCACACAACGAGCATGTTGAATCATCAAACACAAAGAATAAATAAATAATCACTTAAACACAAACGTAAACTAAATTCCTAATGCGAAAAGCAAATCACTAAATCATGCATAAAAAAGTAACATAATCATGCTTAAAAATAATAACATACTAGACCTAATCATGCTAAATAAATAAATAATCTACTAGACTAACTCATGCTCGAATACAAGGTTGGATGAAACGAAATACGTGTGTCTCTCAAGTGTTACGTGTCATTATATCCCGAGTGCAAACCGCAATACCATCCATTCGGATTCGGCTACGGAATTTACGTCCGAGTTTCCATCCGATATACCACAAGAGAGAACACATATTTCGTTCATCTGGAAATCACATCATGCATCAATCCATAATATTCATACCAAATAAAGTACTAAAATGGATAAAAATAAAAGATAATAAATAAAGAAGGTGCCCTCAGGTCTAACCACTTTTGTCGTCTCTCGAAAGCGAGTTACATGGCCTTTGGAAGGGTTGATGCTCCGCAACTCTTCCGGTTCACTGGTTCAATGTTTTCCTTCGTTGTTTCGCCGTTTGGACTGCTGTTTTCACTCCGTTTCACTGCGGTTTCTGGTCACAAATTAGGATTACTGTTTTGCGGTAATGCGGGGCTATTTTGGTTTGCAGTTTTCGGGTTTTACAGGGCAATTTTACGGGTTTTACTGGGTAGTTTTGCGGGTTTTACTTGGCAGTTTTTCTGGACAGTTTTGCGGGTTTTACTGGGCAATTTTGGAGCAGTTTTTTTTCGGTGTTAACAGGGCTGTTTTAGAGCAGTTTTTATGGGAATAAAAGGTGCGGTGCAGGGGGTGATGGAGAGTGCAGTTTTTGACGTGAATGGATGATGTAATATTTGAAGTGAGTTGATGGGGCTGTTTTGGCTATTTGTTATGGCGATGAGCTGTTGGATGCAGGGTTTTGCGTGAGAGGAGGGCATGAAGTAGTGGCTATCGTGAGGGGCTGCTGATACTTGAGGCAAGGTGAGGGGTTGTTAATACGTGAGGCGATGTGGGGTCAGGGGAAGGGGCTGTTACGTGGCTTGGGACGTGAAGAAGGGGTTGCTGAAGGTTGTCCGTGTAATGGAGTGTGAGTGGAGGATGCAGGGCTTATGCGTGAATGGCTTGTGTTTGTGGAGTGTGAGTGGGCTGCTTTTTGAGGATGAGCGTGAGGGGCTTATGTGAAGGAGGATTTGTGTAAGGCAGTGAGTAGTGTGAAACAGTGAAGGGTTTATTTCTTTCGTTTGTTAATTTTTTTTATGAGTCTCGGCTAGGGGTATTTTCTTTGTGTTTTTTCTTAAGAGTCTCCCGTCTCTAAGGTTGGGTTAATGGTTCTTTTTATAGGCAAATGAGAGGTAATCCTTATGCGAATATGAAAAGGATTTGTGCATTTATGGGGATATCTTTTAATTAGGAATGTCTTTTAATTTGATTTGATTTCTTCTTTTTTGGTTATGGATATGATTTGATTTGTATCTTTTAATTAGGGAATGTAATTTAGGTGGATTAGGAAAGTATTTGATGAGATTTGATTTGTATCTTTTAATTAGGGAATGTGATTTGTCTTGATTTTGGCATGTGTTTAATATGTGATTTTGTTTAATTTGGAAGCTTTGGGCATGTAGCTTAGTGGTTTGGGCGTGGGCTTGGTGTGTGTCTTGCGGGGGGTTTGGGCTAAGGATGTGTTTTAAAACAGAGGTCCAACAAGCGAACCTGAAGCTAAACAAGCGAACTAAATCCAACAAAATGTCAATTCTTGACTCTTCCATTCTGACGTCTGTTTCCCACGACTTCCACAATTTAAAGAGGTAGTGTCTCCAAGTGAGACTCATCATCGGGACTTACATGCAAAAATGCAGTGCCTACAGTCGCCCCTGTTGGTCTACTCTAAGCTTCCCAAGATCATTAATAAAGCATGAAACAAGTGTAAATACAATCATAGGAGGTGCGGAAAACTCACAATGAACGGATTGGATGCATATGGTGATGAACCAAAAAACGCACTGCCCTCCTCCATGTAGCTCGGCAGTGGCAGTCATTCCTTCCACCATTTTCGGCCATGTGAGGTACTCCAAGCAAGCTCCAAGCTTGTGTTGAACTTCCATGCTCATGGGTAAGCTACCCTATCATCTTCGCATAACTTCGGAGTGCTAGCTCTCAAGAAATTTGCCACAAATTTCTCACACTTTTGCTTCCCTCATTCACGGTTTTTGCAGAAGAAAAACAGTGAAGAAATGCCTCTAAGGCCGAGAGAGAAAGATGAAGAAAATGGCTCTATAAATCGTGAGCCAGGAGAGAGAGGAGGGAAAAAGAAATGTAATAGGTTTTTATTAATTTATTTTCCAAAAAAAAATAAAACATATATACCAAAAAAAATTTCCAAAAAACAAAGCATTAAATGCTTTCAATCAATCAACATCAACTCACATTAATCAATTGTCAACTTGTCACATCACTAAAGTGACATGTGATTTGACGCTTGATATGACTAATAATTTGATGCTTGATTTGACTTGCGTGCTGCATTCGAATTCGAAATGCGAATGCGCTCGCAAATAATCCCGGGCTCGGGTTCGCTAATTCCAAATTAACGAATTTTCCGTTGCGACGCAATTAAACGATTACGCCTAGCGAAATCACTATTCACGTCGCTAACGAATTAATTTAATTAACTCGTTTGCCCGAATTAAAATCTAATATTAATTCCGCGTCGAAATCCAATTTCGTTAATATATCAAATATGTTATTTTACCGATTAATTCCAAATTAATAGTTCTCTTTTTTTAATTGATATTTTATCCCAGATAAAATATCTCCGCAATTATCCCATATTAATTTTCTCTCTCATTAAACTAATCCCAGATTAATTAAAGTGCAAGTCATACGTCATCGGTGAATCTTCGGGAAGCGACCCATGAGATCCCCGTATATGTTGGTAGTAAATCGGGTCGTCGGACTATCCGAACACGTAAGTACCCAGTACTACTTTTATACCGATTTACAAGACAAGGTTGGCCTCTAGCAAAGCGCCATGCCTACCCAATTCTCTGGAAATATCCTTACAGGAATAAAGGATCTGTATCAGGCATAATATACGTGGTATTGCATATTTCTGTCCAGTATCGGATGATCACGTGCTAGGCCTGGGGCTGGAATTGTGTCTGCCCCGTACGAAGCACATGTCGAATGTCTGGTAACTAGTCTCTATATCGGATAACTATGACCTAGTCATATTATCCCGATGACTACAGTACTTAAGAGAACCAGTACCATATCCTACGTGACCATCATCTCCATATGACTGGAGTGACACTCCGTCTTGACATCACACCCAATATACTACGATTCTCAATATACCCAGCATTGGCGTACAAAGTATCTGTTAAAGCCCTGGACGACCTCAACCAAAGTATATTGATTGTCGCAAGTATTAGCGATGCAAGTCTTAGGTTAAGACCAAATACACCTACCCTGATTTCGGACTTCCATAGACACATAGTCATACTACCAATCGAATTCCGATGGGGTCTATCCAGATCGCAGCTGTTTCCCATACCATCGATGAAACACAACCTCCTATTACACTTGCATGAGTATCCTATACCCAAATATATGAGAACTATGTCGTTGTGCCCTCACAACGCGCACAAGTGTAATGCTAGTCTTTTACGTATTTATCGATGTCCATCTCGATAATACTCTGACTAGGGATATTTAATGATTATCTTCGTGGACTGATACTGTCTCATATCATTCTCCGTCCAGGAACAAATCATAGGGAACCTCTCATCATTTATACATCTAGGTGATCTAATCACAAATGATAAGAGTGCAATCTCTTTTGTCACATAGTTAATTTGTAAACAACACAATGATATGTACAAATAGTGAGGCTATGGGTCATAATTGTCCAACAATCTCCCACTTGGCCTATAGCCAGTCACTCGAGTGTCTTACACCCAAAGTATGTACGGTTGGCTCAAACTGCTGAGAAAAGCTTTCGTCAGCGGATTTGCATGATTATCGTCTGATGCGATTTATTCGATCATCACATCACCGCGATGTATAATCCGAACGAATCAGATGATTATCGAAGTATGTATCTGGATCGTTGATGAGACCATTAATTCTTTAGCCTGTGCTCGAGCCTATCTCAGCTGCTAACAGAATTATATCTAATCTAATTAGATTTGTTTATCGACCCATAAGGCTTCTATTCCCGCTTCAGCTGCAGCAATAACCCGCATTTGTTGTTTATACGGTAACAATATCTTGCTTGGAAGATTTCCAGCTCACTGTTCCGTCATTCAAACTGTATAGTACCGTTTGCGACCTTTAGTCGTTTTATCGGTTTAGAAACTTGCTACAATGATCCCAGTCACTTCAAGTTCTCATTCTCCATAGTCTAAGAATATATTCTTAGTTCTCTAAGAAACTAACGGATGTTCTTAACATCAATCCAGTGACTATCACTTGGATTGGCCTGTTTGTGACTTCATATGCTCAAAGCGTATGAGACACCAGGTAGCGTACATTTTTCAATGTACGATTCCACGGAGAGTTTTCGAAAGCCAAGCTTTCACCGATTTATATTATGGGAATATCATTTCCAAGAAATGACGTATTATCATTATTTACAGGATATTTATTGTTAGTGTGCTCCCACTAACCCTCTTATATACACAAGAATCATTTCGTTTTGAATTAAATCATAAACTATTATGATTACATCAAAATGGTAATTCCAAGAACCTAATGCTTGCTTCAATCCAAACATGGATCGAATAACCCGCAAACCTTGTTTGCTAGTTTTGGCACGAAAAAATCACCAGGATGTTGTAAACATTCTGCAAAAGGTTTCCTTTTCAGGAAAGCGATTTTCCCGTTAAGCTGACATATTTCATAAATGAAACATACAGCATTAGCAAGCATTATCCAAATGGATTTACCGTGGCAAAAGGTAAAAGGTTGAATCGTAATCAACACAATGTTGATAACGATACCTTTCCGCTAAAAGCCTAGCTTTATACGTTGGTATATTGCCATCCATGTATGTCTTCCTTGAAGACTTATAAAGTACCAGTAGGCATAATGCATTGCGGTACATCAACTAGTGTTCAAACTTGTTGATATACATGGAATCCATTTCAGACTCATGACACTTTGTCATAATAGGGAGTCGATACCTTGTATCACTTCCTCGTACGTAGTCAGTTGGTATACCTCAATAAGATTGACATCTTTATGAGGTGAGATCAGAAATCCATACCCTAGGTTGTTTTCTGACTCTTTCCGACTTACGCGGTTCTTATGTATTCGAAGATTAATGTTATAGTTTCATCCTTGATGAACTATATATGTTCCATTAAGATTCGGTGCTTTGGACAGTATTACTCCGATTTTCATCGAGTTTTACTATCCTCCCACTTACCACTGCATATCGGTATTCCTCTTAGGAAAACCGCATGGTGAGCAACAATCTAATTGTTCTCTCGTGAGTTGTATAAGTACAATACTTATGGTATCCATAGGATTACCTACAATTGGCACTTATCCAATTTGAGTTTTAGTTTGGTTGCACCCAAACATATGCCTAGCATACCCAAATTATCAGAATGTGAAACCCGGTTTCTTTCCCGTTCATATCTAATATGAAATCTGTCAAACAGACTTTTATGGAACCTTGTTCAAAATAAGTTCTTGCACTGTAAATGCTTATCCGTTGAAGGAAATGGTAGCTCAGAGCGACTCATGATTACCCAATCATGTCTAACAAATTTTGGTTACTCAGTTCGGACACACCGTTAAAATGACGTGTTCCGTGAGGAGTCCTCATTTGAAAGAATACTATACTCTTTCAAGTATATTAGAAACTTATTGGTTAAGTATTTTTCATTACGGTCTTACCGTGACGGTTTAATACTATAGCTAATCTGTTTGTCTATTTCACGTCGAAACTTTAAAAGTTTCCGATTTGTGTTTCAAAAGAGACACATAACCATAACACGATGCCACATCCGTATAGGTCACGAAATATTCATATCCACCTATAGCCTAGCTAGACACGGGCCCACTTGCTTCGCTATGAACTAGGGCTAACAGATCTGTGGCATTTACACTTTTACCAAGTAAATAGTGTTTTAGGCACTTTGCCCAATAAACTAGATTCGTAGACTTTATTTGATTGGAATCAAATCAGTCCGAGTACCCACTCTTCAAAAATGTGGATATACGATTCTTGTTTGATTGTGTCCCAGAAAACAATGCCACTTTAGTTTCTCCTGATCAAATCATTTTGAGCTATTTGTTTGTCATGTTATATATTTTAGATTTATTTATATTCAAAATATAAATTCTGTTATTCACATCTAATGTGTTTATCTCAATATCATCTTTATATAATGAAACACTTTAGTGTTCTAGAATATAAAGGTTCACCCGTAGTGGGTCAAACACTGATATAAAGATAATGTTTCTAGTCAAACTAGTTACATTATAACAGTTTCCTAACTTAAGTACACACTCGAGGGTAGTTCCTAAACTTAGGTATCTATGGTTAAAATAGAGACAATCGTCCCGTTTCCAATTCGCAGATTAATCTCTATTGAAGTCGGTATCCTGTTCATAACAGATTCTGAACATCAATATATATATATATATATCACACTAAGTATCTAAAATCCAATTTTAAATATTAGTAATGAATATATTTATGACAATCACATTTGAAGTCAGAGCTTTGCTCGTCTTCAATTCCTTCATGTCTGCTTTGTCCAAACGGCAGTCACGCTTCCGTGATCCCGTTTGCCACATTTAAGGCAGACATTTTACGATATGTCCTTTATCTTCCTAGAAGATTATAATGATATGCTTTTTTTGCCATTTTCAACACTCCAGAAGCCTTTGGCCAAGCCTTGGCCTTCTAGAATATCGAAATAAGGTGCGCCTTGCGCTACTTGCCTAATTGCAAATTTTGACTTCGTCTCCTTGAGAATAGTCATTAACTCTCCAAGAGTTATGAATTGCAATTTTAGTACTTCTAAAATCTAAAGATAGATTTTATGAAGATCCTTCAATTTCATTATCATACTTTAAGGATCTAATCCTTAGTTCTGATTCAGAATTAAGGAGTCTACTGCGACAAGCTTAATGGATTAAGCACTTAAGTTATCATCACATAATCTTCCAAAGATTATGCTCTACTATTTGCTTAACTCCGGGCTTAGGCTTAATATGTTATTTTATAAAATAAAGTAACTTATTATTTTTCCAGGACCATCCTGAAATAATTCCCAATTTGAAAATTATAGTCGTTTAAATACATTTTCACCCAGGATTATGTTTTAAACACTAATCTTTCATTTATCTTGATTCTAATAGTCCAACTATTTAATCAACGATTTGTGGTACTATTTATTATAATGGTTATCATAGTCCAACTATATAATCAAATATAATTTAAATTAATTAACCTCAATTACATTGATTACTATAATCCAATTATAAAATCAACTGTAAATTGAAATTAATTAATTCAAATATATTGATTACTATAATCCAATTATAAAATCAACTATAATACAGTCCAACTGCTTTAATTAAAACAACAATTAAATATTAGTCTAACTAATATATTAATTTATATGACGAATGATATTTGAATGATCGCGTATGGCAAGTAATTAAACAAGTATTACAATTCAATTCTTGCCTCCCACTATTTTTCGGCGAGCCTCTAACCCTCTGTCGAGTACTCGGGAAACCGCGTTTCCTAGTGGCTAGGATCCCGTTAAATATCACACAATCTTGACTTTGGCCAACAAATTGTATGATAATTAACTAGGTAGATCTCTAAGATCGATTAGATCCAATCCAATTCCTAGATCCGGTTGGGGGACATCCAAGTCCGAAACATATATCTTATATATGCCAATACATCCAATGTATTGCCTAACCTTTTTCCTCTGAATCAACTAAGCCTTGGCTTTGGCACAACAAACTTAGTGATCCCAGTTAAGCGCGACCCATTGACCATGGAAAGCTTCGTAATCAATGTCGATGGACAATAAGTGGTCTTGACTTTGGCCAACAAACCACAACTTGGACAAGACACCAATATGTAACAAAGCCTTCGTGATTCAAACACATCCTCGACGGACAAAGGCCTTGACTTTGGCCACAAGCCATGCCAGTCCAGTCTCGGATCTTGAGTGAGAATCACTCAATGGAAGGAAAGACGCTTAATATTATGCGAGGGTTTTTCGAGTGCAAATTGGCAACCAATTTATTATCTTTGTTAAGGTCTCATCATCATACACCCTTAAACATGTATTCTAAACACATAATAAAACGCATATGAAAAATAATAATGATATGCTGATGGATACTTTACACATTGATCCTAGATCAAATCTCTCCCTTTCTCTCTCCCGCTAGCACCTGTATTACTTGTACCTGTTACACTACTCTTCTAAAGAAACCTCATTTACATTGAGGGGAATAGGTGAGAAGAGAATACAAAGAATATGAAGGTATAAGGCTGGACACGCAGGTCCAATTAATAAATCAAATTTATTACAATTTCCAAAATTGCCCCACCCATCTAATATCCATCTGATATACATTATTCATGCATCGCAACCATGTATTCACACAAGAATGTCATCAATCAATCTAATCAAATTAATTAATCTGATAATTAGTGATCATCCAATGTTCAAACAACGATTTGATTTTGCGTGAGTCAAACTCGTTTTGCGAATAAGTACTCAAAGTACGAATTCTCGAATTAAATTAAACTACATCATTAAATCCAATTTAATATGCATTCAATTCTAATTCGCTATTTAATTCCAAATTAAACATTACACTTTATTAATGAACTTTTATGACTTAAATTCCAAATTTAATCGCAACGGGTCTCAAAGCCCGATTAACGTCCAACGTCAATTTAATTAAAGTCCAATGGGCTTTTAATTAATTTCTTAAGGCATGGACTTTTGGTCAACTCGGGTCAAACCGAATAACCAAAATCCAATCCGGGAGTTACCTCATAAGCCCAGAAATCAATTTAGGCCCATTAGGCCCAATTAAACTTTAAAGGTCCATTAAGTCGCGTTTGGGCTATATGGAGGCGGTTTTGGGCCTAATTGGATCCAACCAACTTTGCCTAAACCCAAATTTGTTAACAAAGCCCAATAAGCCCAATAACAACTTAACAAGCCCAAATCCAATTTTAAGCCCAATTAATTAAAATACAAAAATTCCGAATTTCACATTCTAATTAACCAAAGTGTATAGCATTATTAATTACCCAAATCTACATTTCCAAAACACCAAATTTGTACAATTAATCATGCTTATCTACATCAATTAGTGTCCAACACATTTTGATCAAAATCAAACCCAATTTACATGCATATATGTCTCGGCCAAAGGGGAAAATTATGCCCAAATCAAATTCAATCCAATTAAATTCAATTCAACATTAAATCAATGTCCCCAAATGATTTCCAACTCATCCAATGAATCAAAAAACAAAAATCCAAGACAATTTAGGGTTCCAACATTTTCGGCCATCACACCAAAATTGGGGAAAATTGTTCGAAACACATTTTCATCAAATT
This sequence comes from Zanthoxylum bungeanum, assembly GCA_019454045.1. Classification (NCBI taxonomy): domain Eukaryota; kingdom Viridiplantae; phylum Streptophyta; class Magnoliopsida; order Sapindales; family Rutaceae; genus Zanthoxylum; species Zanthoxylum bungeanum. The sequence goes on along the minus strand of SKCR01049513.1, from coordinate 52,346 downwards.
GATCCAATCAATCATCAATTCAATAACATTTAAGCATACTAATTCATCCAATTTCATTAAATCATTCCCAAATTCGTTTTGCCCAATTTTAACCCTAAAATCAATTTCATGCTTTCAAAGGCTCAAGATACCATTGTTGGTCAACTCTAAGCTTCCTAAGATCATTAATAAAGCATGAAACAAGTGTAAATACAATCATAGGAGGTGCAGAAAACTCACAATGAACAGATTGGATGCATGTGGTGATGAACCAAAAAACACACTGCCCTCCTCCATGTAGCTCGGCAGTGGCAGTCATTCCTTCCACCATTTTCGGCCATGTGAGGTACTCCAAGCAAGCTCCAAGCTTGTGTTGAACTTCCATGCTCATGGGTAAGCTACCCTATCACCTTCGCATAACTTCGGAGTGCTAGCTCTCAAGAAATTTGCCACAAATTTCTCACACTTTTGCTTCCCTCATTCACGGTTTTTGCAGAAGAAAAACAGTGAAGAAATGCCTCTAAGGCCGAGAGAGAAATATGAAGAAAATGGCTCCATAAATCGTGAGCCATGAGAGAGAGGAGGGAAAAAGAAATGTAATAGGTTTTTATTAATTTGTTTTCCAAAAACAAATAAAATATATATACCAAAAACTTTTTCCAAAAAGCAAAGCATTAAATGCTTTCAATCAATCAACATCAACTCACATCAATCAATTGTCAACTTGTCACATCACTCAAAGTGACATGTGATTTGACGCTTGATGTGACTAATGATTTGATGCTTGATTTGACTTGCGTGCCTCATTCGAATTCGAAATGCGAATGCGCTCGCAAACAATCCCGGGCTCGGGTTCGCTAATTCCAAATTAACGAATTTTCTGTTGCAAAGTAATTAAACGATTACGCCTAGCAAAATCACTATTCACGTCGCTAACGAATTAATTCTAAATTAACTCGTTCGCCCGAATTAAAATCTAATTTTAATTCCGCTTCGAAATCCAATTTCGTTAAATATATCAAATATATTATTTTACCGATTAATTCCAAATTAATCGTTCTCTTTTTTTAATTGATATTTTATCCCAGATAAAATATCTCCGCAATTAATCCCAGATTAATTTTCTCTCTCATTAAATTAATCCCAGATTAATTAAAGTGCGAGTCATACGTTATCGGTGAATCTTCGGGAAGCGACCCATGAGATCCCCGGATATGTTGGCAGTAAATCGGTCGTCGGACTATCCGAACACGTAAGTACCCAGTACTACATTTATACCGATTTACAAGACAAGGTTGGCCTCTAGCAAAGCGTCATGCCTACCCAATTCTCCGGAAATATCCTTACAGGAATAAAGGATCTGTATCAGGCGTAGTATATGTGGTATTGCGTATTTCTGTCCAGTATCGGATGATCACGTGCTAGGCCTGGGGCTGGAATTGTGTCTGCCCCGTACGAAGCACATGTCGGATTTCTGGTAACTAGTCTCTATATCGAATAACTATGACCTAGTCATATTATCCCGATGACTGCAGTACTTAAGAGAACCAGTACCGTATCCTACGTGACCATCATCTCCATATGACTGGAGTGACACTTCCGTCTTGACATCACACCCAACACACTACGATTCTCAATATACCCAGCATTGGCGTACACAGAACCTATTAAAGCCCTGGACGACCTCAACCAAAGTATACTGATTGTCGCAAGTATTAGCGGTGCAAGTCTCAGGTTAAGACCAAATACACCTACCCTGATTTCGGACTTCCATAGACACATAGTCATACTACCAATGGAATTCCGAGGGGGTCTATCCAGAGCAAAGCTGTTTCCCGTACCATCGGTGAAACACAACCTCATATTACACTTGCATGAGTATCCTATACCCAAATATATGAGAACTATGTCGTTGTGTCCTCACAACGCGCACAAGTGTAATACTAGTCTTTTACGTATTTATCGATGTCCAATCTCGATAATACTCTGACTAGGGATATTTAATGATTTATCCTTCGTGGACTGATACTGTCTCATATCATTCTCCGTCCAGGAACAAATCATAGGGACCTCTCATCATTTATACATCTAGGTGATCTAATCACAAATGATAAGAGTGCAATCTCCTTTGTCACATAGTTAATTTTTACAACAACACAATGATCTGTACAAATAGTGACGATATGGGTCATAATTGTCCAACAGCCCCCACTTTGATGGGACTTGTGCAGTGTGTGACAATGACAATCCTATCAAAGTTTATGCCATGCATTTTTACTTACCTGGCTCGTCAGCTACCACTTGACTTGCCTGTTACTTTGAGTTGATGAGAGGTGGTCCATTCTCGAACCGAGTTGATAAAGTGGGCCTCGACCTTGGGATTCATTCCCAAAACTGCTGGTGAAGTGGGCCTCGACCCTAGGATTCATTCCAGAACTCTGACGATGTGGGCCTCGACCCTGGGATTCATTCCAAAACTTTGACGATGTGGGCCTCGACCCTGGGATTCATTCCAAAATTCTGATGATGTGGGCCTCGACCATGGGATTCATTCCCGGATTCATCCCAAAACTCTGACGATGTGGGCCTCGACCCTGGGATTCATTCCCGGATTCATTCCAAAACTGTGACGATGTGGGCCTCGGCCCTGGGATTCATTCCAAAACTCTGACGATGTGGGACTCGACCCTGGGATTCATTCCAAAATTATGACAATGTGGGCCTCGACCCTGGGATTCATTCCAAAACTTTGACGATGTGGGCCTCGACCCTGGGATTCATTCCAAAATTCTGACAATGTGGGCTTCGGCCCTAGGATTCATTCCTGGATTCATTCCAAAACTCTGACGATGCGGGCCTCGACCCTGGGATTCATTCCAAAACTCTAACGATGTGGGCCTCAACCCTGAGATTTATTCCTGGATTCATTCCAAAACTCTGACGATGCGGGCCTCGACCCTGGGATTCATTCCTGGATTCATTCCAAAACTCTGACGATGCGGGCCTCGACCCTGGGATTCATTCCTGGATTCATTCCAAAACTCTGACGGTGTGGGCCTCGACCCTGGGATTCATTCCCGGATTCCTTCCAAAACTCTGATGATGTGGGCATCGACCCTAGGATTCATTCCCAAAACTGCTGATGATGATGTGTCTCCATACTCGGAGTGCCATACCCGGCGAAACTGATACTGCTGTTAATGTGGGCCTCGCCCCCAGAGTGCCATACCCGGAAAAACTGATACTGATGCTGATGTGGGCCTCGCCCTCAGAGTGCCATACCCGGCAAGACTGATACTGATGCTAATGTGGGCCTCGCCCCCGAGTGCCATACCCGGCAAAACTGATACTGATGATAATGTGGGCCTCGCCCCCAAAATGCCATACCCGACAAAACTGATACTGATGCTAATGTGGGCCTCGCCCCCAGAGTACCATACCCGGCTTGTTCATTCATGAACTGTGTTTTCATTTTCGGAGTTTCCATTCTCGAAGTGCCATTCCCGGCTTGTTCATTCTTGAACTGTGTTTCCATTCTCATAGTGCCATTCCCGGCTTGTTCATTCTCGAACTGTGTTCCATTCTCGGAGTGTCATTTCCGTCTTGTTCATTCCCGAACTGTGTTCCATTCTCGCAGTGCCATTCCCGGCTTGTTCATTCCCGAACTGTGTTCCATTCTCGGAGTGCCATTCCCGGCTTGTTCATTCCCGAACTATGCTCCATTCTCGGAGTGCCATTCTCGAATTATGATGCAGTGGGCCTCGACCCTGGGACTCATCCCCAAAACTGATACTGACATGGGACTCATCCCCAAATTGATACTGATGTTGGCCTCGACCCTGGGACTCATCCCAAAACTGATATTGATATGGGCCTCGACCCTGGGACTCATCCCTGAAATTGATATTGATGCTGATGTGGGCCTCGCCCTCGGGACTCATCCCTAAAACTGATAATGATGTGGGCCTCGACCCTGGGACTCATCCCTAAAACTGATACTGATGTAGGCCTCGCCCCCAAACTGATACTGATAATGCGGTCTTCAACTTTGGGACTCATCCCCAAAACTGATACTGATGTGGGCCTCGACCCTAAACTGATACTGATAATGTGGGCCTCGCCCTCGGGACTCATCCCCAAAACTAATGATGACAACGCGGGCTTCAACCCTGGGACTCATCCCCAAAACTGATACTGATGTGGGCCTCGACCCCAAACTGATACTGAAAATGTGGGCCTCGCCCCCAAGTTGACACTGATGTGGGCCTCGGCCCCAAACTGATACTGATAATGCGGGCCTCAACCCTGGGACTCATCTCCAAAAGTTACTGATGTGATGATCCATTCCAACATACTGTACTGCCTTTCACGAGATAATCTTGATAGCTAAACATATTTTCGTCCTTAACGGATGCTTCACGTCAAAACCATAGAACCTTCAAAGTACTTAATACACTCAGATCCGATCGTCTGAATGAGTTATCTGAACTAGACTCCTAGTGTGTGTGTGCTAAGGCTCTTTTGCAGCTTCATCCTTAAGTAAGCCAACTCGATGATTTTGTCTCAGAGAATTAGATCGGTGGGTCTAACCAACCGCGATGTCTTGATCATACTCTGTGATTACTTCCTCGTACTCAACAGGATATGGTTTCCTTCTTTTTTTCTTTTGTCTCTTTCTTTTCTTTCTTTTCATTTTGAACTTTCTTTTTTTCTTTTTCTTTTTCTTTTTTTCTTTTTCTCTTTTCTTTCTTTCTCTTTTTTTTTTCCGACACACCTACCCTTTAAGGTAGCATTTCTCCTCATAGTAGTCCTAATACTCGCCCATGGGTAGCTTCACGCTTATCGGTTATAGGTGGTCTATTTTTCTTTTATTTTCAGAGACTTTTTCTTTGTTTCCAACCATACATATATCGTAGCATAAGTAAACCAGGATGGACATCCAGGCAAACGGTCATTCACTGATCCACCATCTCTTCAACTAGTCATCTCGCCAACTACTTAGGCTTATATTGTTTGAGATCCCGTAATCAAATGCTCATGAGTCTACCCGAGATCAATCCATTCAGAATACCAGATAAGAGCACATCTCGCACTTATCGTTTCTAAGGTTTCTCTCTACAATAAACAATGTCATCACCGGACATATGCCTAACAATCAAAGACTTCTTTTTTTTTTTTTGCACTCACTCACTCCATGGAATTCTTCCTTCCAACCGCTGATAATGTGGGCTTCGCCCCCTGAGATCCATTCCCGAAACTCATACTGATATGGGCCTCAACCCTAGGATTCCTTCTCAAAACTGATACTGATTCGTTCCTGAAACTGATGTGGGCCTCAACCCCGTGATTCATTCCTAAAACTGATGACATTGTACTGTTGCTGCTTCTGGTTGGCTTGCATTATGCCGCTTTTTTTTTCATCTTTGAAACCCGTGAACACAAAAACGAAACAAAACACAAAAAAGAATGCAAGTACGTTACATGTATGCATGCATGCATTAATGAATTTCCTATTATGTTGGGTTAGGTCTTCGCTTGTCCTCTTGATGATCACTCTGTCTTCTATTCCTTAGGCAAAATATTGCTTCATCTATCCACGTGATCGGCTCGGTGAAACTCGTTTCCCTTCTAAATCTGACAGTCTCACTGCCTCATTTCCCATTACCTTCTGAATGGATATTGTGGACTCCGGAATTCGCCAAGGGTCCCCAATCAGAATTTGTAAGTTGGGCACTAGCAATCCTGCAAAAAACAAAGTAGAGTGGACGGGAGTAGGCTACCACCGGTGTGGTGGATACCGGGTACACTCCGACGCCCAAGTCAGTGGCAGGAAATAAGTTTGTAAAATGGGAAAAGCAAGGTTGAATATTACCTCTACTTCCTTTGTTTGGCCGTGAGAGCCGTGTAATATATGAGGGGATTAAGGATTGAGAGCATGAAGTATTAGGGTAAGAGAAATGAGACTTGAATGCTTTCTTCCTGTATTCTTTTCATATTTATAGATAAAACATGATCTGAGGTTTGGTGTATTTGGTAATGGTTTTGGAGTAAGTGAGGGTTAGTGCTAGAGTTAGTTTAAGTGGAGTGGTGGGGATTAGTGCTAGAGTTAGGTTAAGTGATCATGCTTTATGATTTTAATTGTAATCAAATACATAATTCTTTGGGCTTTGGTTTCGGGCCTAACATGCTGATGGGCTTAAGGTGAAAGACAGTTTTACCCTTAGACCAAATTTGGCTCTTACAGTTTGTCCCTTACTCTCTAAGTCAAAGAAGTTTTGTCTTAGAGAGTATATACGTTTGTGTCGAATGATACTAATCACAGAAGCACGTGACAAGAATGTATCACTTTCTGTTGGATTGTTTTATAAGAGCTTTGTGCAAAATGTGGGTTTTTGGAATATATCGCGTGTATCGTCTGGGGAGACGAAGTCTTAGTCCTTCTGTTTTGACTTAACTTTATGGTAATTGGTTCTTGGTCGTCTGATCAGTTTGAAGATCCATGGATACATTTGACTCGACATAAGTAATGGGGAACATTCTCTGGTCAACTGAACCGAATGTAAGTTTAGGAGTCCCATTTGACTCGACAAGAGTCATGGGGAACGTCCATTTGTCGACTGAACCAAATGCAGGTTCAGGAGTCCAACCTTGACTCGACTAAAGTCATGGGGAATGTCCCTTTGTCGACTGAACCAAATGCGGGTTCAGGAGTCCAATCTTTGACTCGACTAGAGTCATGGGGAATGTCCCTTTGTCGACTGAACCAAATGCAGGTTCAGGAGTCCAACTTGACTCGACTAGAGTCATGGGGAATGTCCCTTTGTCGACTGAACCAAATGCAGGTTCAGGAGTCCAACCTTGACTCGACTAGAGTCATGGGGAATGTCCCTTGTCGACTGAACCAAATGCAGGTTCAGGAGTCCACCTTGACTCGACTAGAGTCAAGGGGAATGTCCCTTGTCGACTGAACCAAATGCAGGTTCAGGAGTCCAACCTTGACTCGACTAGAGTCATGGGAATGCCGTTTGTCGACTGAACCAAATGCAGGTTCAGGAGTCAACCTTGACTCGACTAGAGTCATGGGGAATGTCCCTTGTCGACTGAACCAAAATGTGGTTCAGGAGTCCAACTTGACTCGACATGAGTCCAGGGGAATGTCCCTTGTCGACTGAACCAAACGGTGGTTCAGGAGTTTACTTGACTCGACATGAGTCTAGGGGAATGTCCCTTGTCGACTGAACCAAACGGTGGTTCAGGAATTTACTTGACTCGAGATGAGTCCAGGGAATGTCCCTTGTCGACTGAACCAAACGGTGGTTCAGGAGTTTACTTGACTCGACATGAGTCTAGGGGAATGTCCCTTGTCGACTGAACCAAACGGTGGTTCAGGAATCACTTGACTCGAGACGAGTCCAGGGAATGTCCCTTGTCGACTGAACCAAACGGTGGTTCAGGAGTTTACTTGACTCGACATGAGTCTAGGGGAATGTCCCTTGTCGACTGAACCAAACGGTGGTTCAGGAGTCACTTGACTCGAGATGAGTCCAGGGAATGTCCCTTGTCGACTGAACCAAACGGTGGTTCAGGAGTTTACTTGACTCGACATGAGTAGGGGAATGTCCCTTGTCGACTGAACCAAACGGTGGTTCAGGAATTCACTTGACTCGAGATGAGTCCAGGGAATGTCCCTTGTCGACTGAACCAAACGGTGGTTCAGGAGTTTACTTGACTCGACATGAGTCTAGGGGAATGTCCCTTGTCGACTGAACCAAACGGTGGTTCAGGAGTTTACTTGACTCGACATGAGTCCAGGGGAATGTCCCTTTGTCGACTGAACCAAACGGTGGTTCAGGAGTTCACTTGACTCGAGATGAGTCCAGGGAATGTCCCTTGTCGACTGAACCAAACGGTGGTTCAGGAGTTCACTTGACTCGAGATGAGTCCAGGGAATGTTCCTTGTCGACTGAACCAAACGGTGGTTCAGGAGTTTACTTGACTCGAGATGAGTCAGGGAATGTTCCTTGTCGACTGAACCAAACGGTGGTTCAGGAGTTACTTGACTCGACATGAGTCCAGGGAATGTTCCTTGTCGACTGAACCAAACGGTGGTTCAGGAGTTTACTTGACTCGACATGAGTCCAGGGGAATGTCCCTTGTCGACTGAACCAAACGGTTGGTGGTACAGTATTTTACTTGTCTTCATACGAGTCAAGGGGAATGTCCCTTGTCGACTGAAACAGGTGGTTCAGGAGTTCACTTGACTCGATATGAGTAGGGAATGATCTTTGTCGACTGAACCTAATACAGGTTCAGGAGTTCACTTGACTAGATATGAGTTACATTCTATAGATCTTCCACGTGTCGTTTAACGGAGAGTAAAACCTAGCGCAAATAACGAGGAGTCTTATGGCGGGAAATAAACCGCCAAAAGAAGTAGTAGTATAAGTGTGGCTTGTTGGGTTCATTTGTTTCATTTCACAAGATCAATCGATTTGGGAGAGAACTTCAAGGCTTCAAGGTACTTCTTTCACTCTCTTCGCGTTCTTCATTTGCTTTGAATATTCGTAGAGTAGCTTCAATCTGTTCTTAGCTAAATTAGGTTGTTTGATCTTTAGAATCATACGTTTTTTGGTGGATTTGTGTTTGGAGATAGGAGTAGGATTTGATCTTTAAGGAACCCAAATCCTAGAAATTATTTGTTTGTAGACTCGCTGAATAGAATATGTCGAGTGGAGACTCTTTAGAAAGTTTAGGAGAACAGATCGATACATTCGTAGGATCATCATCGAGTGAATCAACAGAAGAAAAATCATTAAGGGAATGGTCGCGTCAAGAGTTTTTTGAGGAAGGACCTGTAACCGTTATGTCGCATGAAGTTCCGTTGCAGGCAATTCCTATTAGATCATTGGCAGCTGTCGAGGAATTTAGTGGAGGGGTGAGCACAAGTGAGCCTACCAACATACTAACCAAGAACCCAGCTAGTCGAATGACGGCTAGTTTGCTGATGGAAATTAGGATTAAGTATAGATTTCCTAGATCAATGGAACTGAGGGTGCCCTTGCCGTCTGAAAGGATCGATTATAAAATTCCCGGATGGATTGGTTTTTATGTAGTACCGTTTTCTAATGGGCTTAGATTCCCTATTCCGAGGTTAGCTTGGGAAATTTTGGATCATTATGGGATTGCTCCTTCACAACTAATGCCGAATGCTTGGAGGATTTTAATGTCGATTGAATGCTTAGCATTCGAACAAGGGTTATTGTTTGAGGTGAAGGACATTTTATATTCATACTACCTTAAAGAGCACCTAACTGAAAAAGGGAGATATACTTTGTACCTTCGTCGTAAGAGGGAACAAATAGTTATGGGGCTTCCAACAAACGATAGGGGTAATTGGCAGTCGGACTATTTCTTTGTGAAAAATGAGGGTATCTTTGGGTCGACTGGAATGGGTCGAGTTTCAGAATACTGGAGTGTATTTAGTGAGTATCAACTTCTTCTATTTATTGAAAATTTATCAATGTTATTGTCGTATGATACTAATGTATGGATTGTTTATTATGCAGGTCCTTTTCGAAACAGTTTATTCGACAAAACACCTCTTATTTTGTCGAACACAAAAGCTCTTCTTGATCTTCCCGTCGAACAAAGAGATTGGAGGATAATCTTGGTAGAGCAGAGACTAAGAGCAACTTTACAGTGGAAAGAAATCTTCGAATCAGAAGGTATATCTACCCCTTTGGCACTTTCTAAAAACGTATTGGAAGTCATCTACTGTACTCGGTCGATTCGAGCTCTGTACGGAAAGGTGTGGTTTATAAAGACATTAACTCCAAAAGAAATTTTATGCGCAGAGGACATGGCGTCGAGGCAAATAAAAGTAGCATCAATTGATGAGTTGATGAGCCGAAAAAAGGCTAGGAAGCTCAAGATAAAGGAGCCAGAAGTGGAGGTTCCAGAACCACAATTGGTATCGTCGACTGGAACTCCAAAGCATAAGGGGAAGTCGACCGAAATAGTTGTCAAAGGGGGGAAAAGGAAGGCGGATGAAATCGAAGAAATCGAAGACATCGATAATATAGTTGTCAGGATTCCATCAGGGTCGACTGCAATTTCGGACCCATCAAGCCTTGACCCTTTTATTAAGAAGCTTTTGCTGGAGGAGGATGAACAGAGGTTATCCAAGATTGGCCCGGTCGAGTCGATGAAAAAGGCTGCGGCTTTAAATTACCAAGTAAGAAAGTAGATAGAAATTTCTTATAATTTGTAGAATGGATTCTAATCAAATCCTTTTTCCAGGCAATGGAGTGCAGTCTACATATGCAGCGATATGTCGAATCGACTCTTAAGAAACAGAGAGAGATGGATAAATCATTTGCGGCTATGAAAAAGGAAGTGGTCCAAAAGAAGTCGCTTGAAAAAAGAAATGCTGAATTGGAGAAGGAGTTGAAGGAAGTGAAGGCAACACTTCAGATGGAAAAGGAGACTTCTGAGGTTACGATTGAAGGCTATAAGGATGCGTTCGAGAATGTGAAGAAGGAGAATGAAGAATTACTCGAGAATCTTGAAGGGATCGCTCTTGAATCTATGATGAAAGAACGCAGTCATCTGATGAAGGATTTCCTTGATGGGAAGACAGGAGTTTGGGAGCCTGAGAAATGGATTCAGCAGTATGACCAACTATTGGCAGGAGTTTCTTTTTCAGACGAGGGTGATGTAGAAGAGAAAGGCGAAGAGGTCGACTCGAAAGTGGCAGAAAAAGAAGTAATTGATGGCGAGGGAGCGGCTGAAGTTCAAGAAACGGATAAGAAGAATGAAGAACTTAGTCGAATGGAAATCGAGCCGACTACTCAAGTTCAAGAAATTCCTGCACCTGAAGTTGCTGCTGAATGTATTCAGGAAGAAGCTACTCCAGAAATTTGAATCTTTTGTAATTTTAATTTAACTTCTTTGTAGAACAATTTTAATGAATTAATGATATTTTGGGATGATATTTCAAATGAAATTTGTTATTAAGTCGAATCACACAATACATAAAGTAGAAAAATTACTCTGAATCTTAAAATATGAATAAATGCACGCTTAAATTACCGGTGAAATTGCTTAAGGTGAATTGCATTCCAACTATTGTGAATTTGTCTCCCCTCAATTGTTTGTAATTTGTAGGCTCCGTGTCCAACAACTCTTGTGATGATGTATGGCCCTTCCCAATTTGGTCCCAACTTCCCTTCTCCGACTTCTTTTGTGTTTTGAAAAACTTTTCGTAGTACCCAATCCCCTTCCTTGAATGTTCTGCTTCTGACATTTTTGTTGAAATATCTCGCCATTCTTTGCCGATGAGATGCAAGTCGTATGGTCGCCTTTTCTCGTCTTTCGTCGATTGTATCTAGATTCATATACATCAACTGCTGATTTGCCTCATCACCAGCGTACTGGTAGCGTAGAGAAGGAATGGCTTCTTCGATTGGAATTACTGCCTCTGTTCCAAATGCCAAAGAGAAAGGAGTTTCTCCAGTCGAAGAACGGATGGTCGTTCTGTAGGACCACAATACTCCAGGAAGTTCGTCTGCCCATGATCCTTTTGCCTTCTCCAATCTTTTCTTCAAAGTATTCAAAAGTGTCTTGTTAGAAGACTCGGCTTGCCCATTAGCTTGTGGAAAGCGTGGGGTTGAAAAACTTAACTTGATCCCCCAATTTTACAAAAGTCTTGAAAATGTCGACTAATGAACTGGGAGCCATTATCTGTTACAATCTCCTTGGGAATGCCGAAACGACATATGATGTTTTTCCAGACAAATGTTTGAACTTCTTTGTCTCGTATTTTGGCAAAGGAGTCCGCTTCAATCCACTTTGAAAAATAATCTGTCAAGACTAGCATGTAGACTCGTTGTCCAGGGGGGGGCGGTTGGTAGCTTCCCTACAATATCCATACCCCACTTCATGAACGGCCATGGGGATAGGATAGGTTCAGCTTTTCTGGTGGAAGATGTGGAATAGGAGCGAATCTCTGACACTTTTCACACTTCTTCGTGTAATTGACTGAATCAATTCTCATAGTTGGCCAATAATACCCAGTCGAATGGGCGCGTGAGGCAAGGCTTCGTCCTCCAGAATGATTTCCGCATTCTCCTTCGTGCAATTCTGATAGTACATGTTGTGCTTGATCATGAGTAAGACATTTCAAGTAGGGTCCAGAGAACGACCTTTTCAATAGTTGTCCATCAAATATGGTGAATCTTGCTGCCTGCCTTTGAATCCTTCTTGCTTCATTTCTATCTTCTGGAAGCAGTCCATCTTGCAAGTATTTCATGATTGGTGTCATCCATGAGTCGTCTGAAGTGATGGTGTTAATCTCCTTGTTCTCCTTCCAAATTGATGGCCAATTTAAATACACTACTGGAATTGATTGAAGTTTGTCCCCATGCATCGTCGACCGAGGGTAGCCAACGCGTCCGCCTGAGTGTTTTCACTTCTTGACACCTGAGATATGTTGAATTCTTGAAATGTCGCCTGGATCTTTAACTTTCTGCAAGTAGGATAACATTTGAGGGTCTCGTGCCTGATATGAACCTTGGAGCTGATTCACTATCAATTGGGAGTCTGATTTTACTTCGATTCTTCTTCCACCAAGCTCTTTGACCAAGCTGATTCCTGCAATCAAAGCTTCATATTCTGCTTCATTGTTTGTAACTCGGAATCCACATTTGATTGCTTGTTGTAGTATATCCCCATCAGGAGTAGTGATTACTATGCCAAGGCCACACCCCTTCTTATTGCTAGAACCGTCGACTGAAAGTTTCCAAAGTGAATTTGATTGGATTGAATTGACTTCAGTACCTTCCAAGGGATTCTGAGTTGGACTGAAATCTGCTACAAAGTCAGCCAAGGCTTGAGATTTGATTGCTGTTCTGGGCTGGTAAGTGATGTCGTGTTCTCCCAATTCGACAGCCCATTTTGTTAATCTCCCAGTCAATTCTGGCTTGTGTAGTATGCTCCTCAAGGGGTACTCCGAGTAGACTGTGATAGGATGCCCTTGAAAGTATGGTCGTAGCTTCCTGGCTGACATTACCAAGGCTAGAACCAATTTTTCCAAATGCAAATAACGTGACTCCGTATCAAGTAATGCTTTGCTTACATAGTAGACTGGAAGTTGGGTGCCGTTCTCTTCTCGAATCAAAACAGCGCTCACTGCTTGGTTTGACACTCCCAAGTACAAGAATAACCTTTCGTTGTCGAGTGGTTTTGACAACAATGGTGGTGATGTTAAGTACTGCTTCAACTCTTTCAGAGCTTGTTCGCAGGCGGGAGTCCATTCAAAGTTTTTTGTCTTTTTAATGGCTGAAAAGAACATAAAACTTTTGTCTGTCGACTTGGAGATGAATCTGTTCAACGCGGCGATTCTCCCTGCTAGTCGCATGACTTCCTTTGGGCAGGTTGGAGAAGGAATTTCAAGTATGGATTTGATTTGATCTGGATTTGCCTCAATCCCTCGTTGTGTAACAACATATCCCAAGAATTTCCCAGAAGCTACTCCAAACGCACATTTTGTTGGATTCAATTTCATCCCATACCTATTCATCACCTTGAATGCTTCTTCCAGGTGTTGCAGATGCTGATCAGATTTTGATGATTTCACCAACATGTCGTCTACATACACCTCCATTGTTTTTCCAATCTGTTGTGAGAACATTTTATTGACCATTCTCTGATATGTAGCACCTGCATTTTTGAGACCAAAGGGCATTACCTTGTAACAGAATATGCCCCTATTGGTCATGAAAGCTGTTTTCTCTTGGTCGCTTGGATGCATAAGGATTTGATTGTACCCAGAATATGCATCCATAAAACTTAGCAATTCGTGTCCAGCTGTAGCATCAACCATTTGATCAATATGAGGCAATGGGAATGAATCTTTTGGGCATGCTTTGTTCAAATCTGTGAAGTCGATACAAACTCTCCATTTTCCATTCTTCTTTCGTACCACCACCACATTGGCTAACCAGGCTGGGAATTGAACTTCTTTAATGGCACCATTTTGTAACAATTTTTGGATTTCTTCATCAATGATCTGGTTTCTCTCTGGGGCAAACTTCCTTCTTTTCTGTCTGATTGGAGGGTAGTCTGGATCCACATGGAGTTGATGAGTAATCAAGCTGGGGTCAATCCCAGTCATGTCTTCATGCGACCAAGCGAACTGGTCATGTCGTTTTCGCAAAAATTCACTTAAGTCTGCCCGTAGTCTGGGATCTAGATTTGCTCCAATTTGAGTTTTATGGTCTGCATATTTGTCATGGATTTGAACCTCATCCAATTCTTCAATATTTGGAAGTGTGGGCTCCTGCGAATGAGGTTCGTTCTGTAATTGCTATGCTGAATGGACCTTTGCCTTCATTGTTGTTTGGTAGCATCCTCTGGAAGCAACTCTATCTCCCCTTATCTCTTGAATCCCCCACTTGTAGGAGGAAACTTTAGAGTTTGATGATAGGTGGACGATACTGCCCTCATTTCATGAATCCATGGCCTCCCAATAATTAGATTGTAGGCTGAAGGACAATCTAGGACTAGGAAGGTTGTCATTTTGTTGATTCCCCCTGCGTAGACTGGAAGGCTTATTTCTCCCAAAGTAAATTTTTGTTCACCACTGAATCCAATCAACACAGTCGTCTTTTTGTTAATTTTCTCTAATTCAGCTCCCATGTCTGCCAAGGCTGTTGTAAAGATGATGTTGGCTGAGGATCCTGTATCTACCAGAACTCGTTTGATCATGAAATTTGCCACCTGTAGAGAGATTACTAAGGCGTCATGATGAGGGTTCATGCTACCAGAGTTGATGTCGTCTGGAAACTCCATTATTAAGTTTGTAAACATTTTTTCTAAAGACGTCGTGGAATGTTGAAGGCTTGACACAATCGCTCTGGAATGTCGTTTGGCTGCTGAATATGATACTCCACTAATCTCTGATCCTCCTGAAATGAAATTCACGGTGTTATCAATTGGTGGAGGTTGAATTGGTGCTTCCCCATGTCCATCCTTCTCGTTCCTCTGAGCTAAAGTAGCTTGCCCCTTCTCCGTAAGTAGATCCCTTAAAAACCCTTTGTTCAACAACTCAAGTACTTCCAACCTCAATGCTACACATTCAGCTGTTGGTATGGCCGTAGTCTCGATGGAACTCACACCATTTGTTTGTGTCTTTATTTTTGAAACTTTCTCTGTTGCGTGGTGGCCACTTTACTTCATTTCCCATCTTTTTAAGTACCAAGACTAACTCTCCCGGAGATATAGAAAAATTGTAGTCTGGGAGTCTGGGTTTTTCCATCGGAATTGTTTCCGAGCTCTGTATGGTGGAGGTCTTTGATCAAAACCTTTTTGGTGGGGCTGATGTTCTCTCCTTGGGTGGTTCCATTTCTCCGAATGACGCTTAGGCATCACATTTGTAAATTCTTTATGTCGTTTGGTAGAATGGGCTGTTCTTTCGTTTTGCATGTTGGAGGAAATGTCTTTCCTTTTATTCCTTTTATCTTCTTCCCACCTGATTTCGACTTGGGCTCGAGCCATAACCTGGTCCATCGTGTAGCACCGGAACTTGGTCAGCTTTTTGTAGAGTCCACTTTCACAAAGTAACCCGTTCCTGAAAGCCTCCACAGCTGTTGGTTGATGAAGGTCTGGAATTGTTATTCTTTCTTTGTTGAATCGAGCAACATAGCTTCGCAATGATTCTCCCCTCCGTTGTAGGATGGCACTAAGATCATCAGTAGTTTTTTCAAGTTTGCAGCAAGAGCTGGCGAAATGTTCAACAAATTTGTCTGCTAATTGTTGATAAGATTTGATGGATCTGTATGGTAGGTTGATGAACCATGTAAGAGCTGGACCACCCAAAGTTTCTCCAAATCCTCTGCACATTCCAGCTTCCCATTGATGAGGAGCTAAGCCTGTTGACATCATTTTGTATTTATAATGAATGACATGGTCGTCTGGGTCAGTAGATCCATCGTATAACTTCATGTCTGGTGGGCTGAACTTCCGTGGTAGCTCAACAGATGTTATCGTCTCAATGAAAGGGGTATCTGAAATGGTTCCAGCTCTACTCTTCTTCATTGGGAGTTTCACACCTGGTAGACTGGACATAATAGCTTCTTTAAATTCTTTCATTTCCTTTCTCATTGTGACGACAATTTGCTGGGCTTGGTTGACTGGTGAACTTGGTAAGTTCCTCTGGTTCTCACCATTTGATGGAACGTCGTCTGTTGTTTCGTCAAATGCTCCTTGAAGGTTAGCTGGAGTGATCCGGTTGTTGTGTTGTTCTGATGTATTGTGAAGCTGTGTGGTGGTGATGAAAGTAGTTCCAATTGTTTTTGGAGGTTTATGTTGGAACTACGAAAGGTAAAATTCTCTTCTTCCAAAGCTTTCAATCTGTCTTGTAGTATGGCCAATTGTGATGCCACTGGATCAGGTGTTTGTTCATTGCTTGAAGTCATGATTGACTAAGCAGTGAGTGTTTGTAGGGTGGAAAGCCTTTGTCTGCAAATTATTGCTAGGGCCCCACGGTGGGCGCCAAATTGTGGACTCCGGAATTCGCCAAGGGTCCCCAATCAGAATTTGTAAGTTGGGCACTAGCAATCCTGCAAAAAACAAAGTAGAGTGGACGAGAGTAGGCTACCACCGGTGTGGTGGATACCGGGTACACTCCGACGCCCAAGTCAGTGGCAGGAAATAAGTTTGTAAAATGGGAAAGCAAGGTTGAATATTACCTCTACTTCCTTTGTTTGGCCGTGAGAGCCGTGTAATATATGAGGGGATTAAGGATTGAGAGCATGAAGTATTAGGGTGAGAGAAATGAGACTTGAATGCTTTCTTCCTGTATTCTTTTCATATTTATAGATAAAACATGATCTGAGGTTTGGTGTATTTGGTAATGTTTGAGTAAGTGAGGATTGAGTGTAAGTGAGGATTAGTGCTAGAGTTAGGTTAAGTGGAGTGGTGGGGATTAGTGCTAGAGTTAGTTTAAGTGGAGTGGTGGGGATTAGTGCTAGAGTTAGGTTAAGTGGTCATGCTTTATGATTTTAATTGTAATCAAATACATAATTCTTTGGGCTTTGGTTTCGGGCCTAACATGCTGATGGGCTTAAGGTGAAAGACAGTTTTACCCTTAGACCAAATTTGGCTCTTACAGATATATGTCTTTGTTGCTTCTTCTTTCCGAGGATCCAACGTGTTCGAGTATGCTGAAATCATAGTGCCACTATTGAGGTAGTAGAATGCATGCTCCCACCCCCATCTCATCCGCTTGTACATCATCGCCCCTAGGCTTCGGGTTCAATGGCCAATATAGTACCAAGGGTTTGTCTAGGTTTGAAGATATGAGGTTTCACCAAATATTCACTGATCTGGTCGAAGCTTCCCGAAATGCTCATTCTATTTCACTGCTGGTCTTCCTCAAACTTGGCGATGAACTGACTGATGTACTGAATTTTCCCAAGGAAGGAATGCTCTAACTTCTTTTCTTAACCCAACAAATATCTATGATGACTTTTAACACACAAAGGGTTAACATGATGCGTGTATGCATGACATGCATGAGATGCGTGCGATGTATGAGATATATAAGTCGGCCCATTATCATTTTAAAGTATTCAATCATACAATTGCATGTTGCAAACTTGTCTCAGTTGAAAAGGCCCAACAGGTTTACACTTTTGCGATAACATGGCTAAACAACTTCAAATGATAAGAGGCTCAAACACAAAATGGCCCATCGGCATTTTAGAAGCTTTTGGCCCAATTGTCAAAGGACACGAACTCGTCCCAGTTTAAATGGCCCAACAATTTCATATCTCTTAACAAAAAGCCCAACTGGGTCCAAATGACGATGGTCCCAAACATAAGCATAAAGAAATAATTTCTTCTAGTTCTACGACTAAGGTTCACATGTGGGTTTACGGGGGTGCAGACAAAAGCTCTCTCTGACGAAGGATTTCTGAAAATTAGGACTCCCCACTCAAGGGTTCGAGCAACCAAGTGAGCGCACCTTTTTTATACCTTAAGGTACGTGCCAATGAGTTATGGTGCATGACTGACAGTCAAATGGATTTCCTATTGAAGATTCCCCAGAGGGAGGGTGGAGCGAACTCTCTTAAATACCCAAGCCTCTTAGGCTCTTATCGTCTTGGTGACAGGAATAAACAACGAGTCCTCCAAATTAATCCATCACAGTAAGCTACAGGTAAATAATTATCAAGGTGCCTTCACAGCTTTTCCTTAAAAAGGTAGTGAATGAAGGAAGACACCAAACCATTACCTAGCTCGAATAATGCCTTTGATTAAACCCCTTTGACCCACGGCAGACACGATAACTAAAGCACAAATCACAATCATTACAAGATATTATTTCGGGGTCGATTCTCTATCCCCAGTGGAGTCGCTAGACTGTAGGACACAGAAACTGACGACGTTCTTCTAGGCTCGCGGTCTAGTTGGGAGTACGGAGTAGCCCACGGGGGAACTAAACCGGAGAAAAAACATGGAGTCGCCACCCAGTATGAACTGGGAAAATGATTTAAGGTCGCACTCACCCCTTGCAAAAGAAGACCTCAAACCGTTGGGTTCGGAATGGTCCCTTACTTATGCCACTTGTAATGATATGATTTGTGCAATATCTTAACCGAATCTACGCAACATAATGCTCAAAAGTAACTTAGATCTAGTTCGCATTCATCAAAGTAAATCCTATGTCTAAGTTTGCATGCTTTAAAAGTAAGTCATTATAACGGCAAGCATACAATATCACACAACGAGCATGTTGAATCATCAAACACAAAGAATAAATAAATAATCACTTAAACACAACGTAAACTAAATTCCTAATGCGAAAAGCAAATCACTAAATCATGCATAAAAAAGTAACATAATCTTGCTTAAAAATAATAACATACTAGACCTAATCATGCTAAATAAATAAATAATCTACTAGACTAACTCATGCTCGAATACAAGGTTGGATGAAATGAAATACGTGTGTCTCTCAAGTGGTACGTGGCATTGTATCCCAAGTGCAACCCGCAATTCCATCCATTCGGATTCGGCTACGGAATTTACGTCCGAGTTTCCATCCGATATACCACAAGAGAGAACACATATTCTGTTCATCTGGAAATCACATCATGCATCAATCCATAATATTCATACGAAATAAAGTACTAAAATGGATAAAAATAAAAGATAATAAATAAAGAAGGTGCCCTCAGGTCTAACCTCTTTTGTCGTCTCTCGAAAGCGCGTTACACGGTCGTCGGAAGGGTTGATGCTCCGCAACTCTTCTGGTTCACTGGTTCAACGTTTTCCTTCGCTGTTTCCTGTTTGGGCTGCTGTTTTCTCTCTGTTTCACTACGGTTTCTGGTCACGAATAAGGCTTACTGTTTTGCGGTAATACGGGGCTGTTTTGGTTTGCAGTTTGCGGGTTTTACGAGGTAGTTTTACTGGGCTATTTTGCGGGTTTTACTGGGCAATTTTTCTGGACAGTTTTGCGGATTTTACTGGGCAGTTTTGGAGCAGTTTTTTTTTTCGGTGTTAACAGGGCTGTTTTAGAGCAGTTTTTATGGGAATAAAAGATACAGTGCATGGGGTGATGGACATTGCAGTTTTTGACGTGAATAGATGATGTAATTTTTGAAG
Organism: Zanthoxylum bungeanum; assembly: GCA_019454045.1. Taxonomy (NCBI): domain Eukaryota; kingdom Viridiplantae; phylum Streptophyta; class Magnoliopsida; order Sapindales; family Rutaceae; genus Zanthoxylum; species Zanthoxylum bungeanum. The sequence continues at coordinate 32,699 of SKCR01049513.1, read as the reverse complement.
TGAGTAGATGAGGCTGTTTTGGCTATTTGTTGTGGCGATGGGCTGTTGGATGCAGGGTTTTGCGTGAGAGGAGGGCGTGAAGTAGTGGATATCGTGAGGGGCTGTTGATGCGTGAGGCAAGGTGATGGGTTGTTAATGCGTGAGGTGAGGTGAGGTCAGGGGGAAGGGGCTGTTACGTGGCTTGGGGACGTGAAGAAGGGGTTGTTGAAGGTTGTACGTGTAGTGGAGTGTGAGTGGAGGGTGCAGGGCTTATGCGTGAATGGCTTGTGTTTGTGGAGTGTGAGTGGGCTGCTTTTTGAGGATGGGCGTGAGGGGCTTACGTGAAGGAGGATTTGTGTAAGGCAGTGAGTTGTGTGAAACGGTGAAGGGTTTATTTCTTTCGTTTGTTAATTTTTTTTGTGAATCTCGGCTAGGGGTATTTTCTTTGTGTTTTTTCGTAAGAGTATCCCGCCTCTAAGGTTGGGTTAAGGGTTCTTTTATAGGCAAATGAGGGGTAATCCTATGCGAATAGAGAAAGGATTTGTGCATTTATGGGGATATCTTTTAATTAGGAATCTTTTAATTTGATTTGATTTTTCTTTTGGTTAGGGATATGATTTGATTTGTATCTTTTAATTAGGGAATGTAATTTAGGTAGATTAGGAAAGTATTTGATGAGATTTGATTTGTATCTTTTAATTAGGGAAGGTGATTTGTCTTGATTTTGGCATGTGTTTAATATGTGATTTTGTTTAATTGGAAGCTTTGGGCGTGTACCTTAGTGGTTTAAGCGTGGGCTGGTGGTGTGTGGGCTTGGTGTGTGTCTTGCGGGGGTTTGGGCTAAGGATGTGTTTTAAAAAAAAGGTCCAACAAGCGAACCCGAAGCTAAACACGCGAACTAAATCCAACAAAATTTCAATTCTTGACTTCTCCCTTCCGACGTCCGTTTCCCGCGACTTCCATAATTTAAAGAGGTAGTGTCTCCATGTGAGACTCATCATCGGGACTTACATGTAAAAATGCAGTGCTTACAGTCGTCCCCACTTTGATAGGACTTGTGCAGTGTGTGACAATGACAATCCTATCAAAGTTTATGCAATGCATTTTTACTTACCTGGCTCATCAGCTGCCACTTGACTTGCCTGTGCTTTGAGTTGATGAGAGGTGATCCATTCTCGAACCGAGTAGATAAAGTGGGCCTCGACCCTGGGATTCATTCCCAAAACTGTTGGTGAAGTGGGCCTCGACCCTAGGATTCATTCCAAAACTCTGACGATGTGGGCCTCGACCCTGGGATTCATTCCAAAACTCTGACGATGTGGGCCTCGACCCTGGGATTCATTCCCGGATTCATTCGAAAATTCTGACAATGTGGGCCTCGACCCTGGGATTCATTCCCGAATTCATCCCAAAACTCTGACGATGTGGGCCTCGACCCTGGGATTCATTCCCGGATTCATTCCAAAACACTGACGATGTGGGCCTTGACCCTGGGATTCATTCTCGGATTCATTCCAAAACTCTGACGATGTGGGCCTCGACACTGGGATTCATTCCCGGATTCATTCCAAAACTCTGACGATGTGGGCCTCGACCCTGGGATTCATTCCAAAATTCTGACAATGTGGGCTTCGGCCCTAGGATTCATTCCAAAACTCTGATGATGTGGGCCTCGACCCTGGGATTCATTCCAAAATTCTGACAATGTGGGCTTCGGCCCTAGGATTCATTCCAAAACTCTGACGATGTGGGCTTCGATCTTGGGATTCATTCCTGGATTCATTCCAAAACTCTGACGATATGGGACTCGACCCTGGGATTCATTCCTGGATTCATTCCAAAACTCTGACGGTGTGGGCCTCGACCCTGGGATTCATTCCCGGATTCCTTCCAAAACTCTAATGATGTGGGCATCGACCCTAGGATTCATTCCCAAAACTGCTGATGATGATGTGTCTCCATACCTGGAGTGTCATACCCGGTGAAACTGATACTGCTGTTAATGTGGGCCTCGCCCTCAGAGTGTCATACCCGGCAAAACTGATACTGATGCTGATGTGGGCCTCGCCCTCAGAGTGCCATACGCGGCAAGACTGATACTGATGCTAATATGGGCCTCGCCCCCTGAGTGCTGTTGGACAGTTATGGCCCATAACATCACTATTTGTACAGATCATGGTGTTGTTGTACAAATTAACTATGTGACAAAGGAAATTGCTCTTTTATCATTTGTAATTAGATTACCAAGATGTATAAATGGTAGAAGGTTCTTATGATTAGTTCCGAATTAAGATGATATGAGACAGTTTCAATCCACGAAGGTTTAATCATTAAATATCCATAGTCAGAGTATTATCGAGATTGGACATCGATAATGCGTAAAAGACTAGTATTACACTTGTGCGCGTTGTGGGAGCATAACGGCATAGTTCTCATATATTTGGGTATAGGATACTCATGCAAGTGTAATAGAAGGTTGTGTTTACCGATGGTACGGAAACAGCTTCGCTCTGGATAGACCCCTCAGAATTACATTGGTAGTATGACTATGTGTCTATGGAAGTCCGAAATCAGGGTAGGTGTATTTGGTCTTAACCTGAGACTTGCACCGCTAATACTTGCGACAATCAATATGCTTTGGTTTTAGGTTGTCCAAGGCTTTAACAGGTTCTGTGTACGCCTCTTCTGGATATATTGAGAATCCTAGTGTATTGGATGTGATGTCGAGATGGAAGTATCACTCCAGTCATAGTGGAGATGATGGTCACGTAGGATACGAAACTTGTTCTCTTATGTACTGCAGTCATTGGGATAATATGACTAGGTCATGATTATCCGATTATAGAGACTAGTTACCAAAGATCCGATATGTGCTTCGTACGGGGCATACACATTTCCAGCCCCAGGCCTTGCACGTGACATCCGATGCTGGATCGTAATACGCAATACTACGTATACTACGTCTGATATAGATCATATATTCTAGTAAGAATATTTCTGGAGAATGGGTAGGCATAGTGTTTTGCTAAAAGCCAACCATGTCTTGTAAATCGGTAAAAATGTAGTACTAGGTACGTACATGTTAGGATAATCTGACGACCGGATTTACTGCCAACATATCCGGGGATCTCATGGGTCGCTTCCCGAAGATTCACCGATGAGGTATGACTCGCACTTTATTAATCTGGGATTAATTACAAGAGAGAGAAAATTAATCTGGGATTAATTACGGAGATATTTTATCTGGGATAAAATATTATTTAAAGAGAGAGAACGATTAATTTGGAATTAATCGATAAAATAATATATTCGATATATTATACAAAATTGGATTTCGACGCAAAATTAAAATTATATTTTAATTCAGGCGAACGAGTTAATTAGAATTAATTCGTTAGCGACGTGAATAGTAATTTTACTCGGCACAATTATTTATTAAATTAGATTTAATTACGTCGCAACGGAAAATTCGTTAATTTTGAATTAGCGAACCCGAGCCCGGGAGTGTTTGCGAGCCCACTCACATTTCGAATCAAGTGCGGCCCACAAGTCACATCACATCGCACATCATTCAAGTGATGGATGTCTAGTCACTTTGAGTGATTGACAACCAGTCACTATTCATGAGTGATGTGAGTTGTTGGAATGCATTTATTGCATTTTTGCCTCCAAAATTTTCTAAGCTTTTTGGAAAAGCTTTGACTAATTTTGGTATATGTTTTGTTAGGTTTTGGAAACCAAACAACCAACACACTCTCCTCTCTCTTTCTTCCTCACAATCGGCCAAGGGCCAAAATGCTTATCTCCCAATTTTTGGCAAGGCCGAAAATTACAAGTAGTGAAAAGGAAAATTTGTGGCAATTTTTCCTATGCTAGCACATGAAGGGTCATCCTAAGGTGATAGGGAACTAACTTATGAGCATGGAATCACCACACAAAGCTTGGAGCTTGGAGATTCATCCATGGAGTTGACCGAAAATGGAGGAGATAAAAAATTGGCCAAAGCCGAGAGCTTCAAGGGAGCTTGGAGAAAGTTTTTGTTGTTCCTCGCATCGCCAAATCTGATCAATGTAATTATGATTCTGCCATTCTTCATTGTTGTATTCGCACATGTTCATTGCTTGAAATCGATCCCAGGACTATAGTAGAAACCTAACAAGTGTCATACCCGGCAAAACTAATACTGATGCTAATGTGGGCCTCGCCCCCAAAATGCCATACCCGGAAAAACTGATATTGATGCTAATGTGGGCCTCGCCCCCAAAATGTCATACCCGGCTTGTTCATTCCCGAACTGTATTTCCATTCTCGGAGTGCCATTCCCGGCTTGTTCATTCCCGAACTGTGTTCCATTCTTAGAGTGCCATTCCGACTTGTTCATTCTCGAACTGTGTTCCATTCTCGGAGTGCCATTCCCGGCTTGTTCATTCTTGGACTGTGTTCCCATTCTCGGAGTGTCATTCCCGGCTTGTTCATTCCCGAACTGTGCTCCATTCTCTGAGTGACATTCTCGAATTGTGATGCAGTGGGCCTCGACCCTGTGACTCATCCCCAAAACTGATACTGACATGGGCCTTAACCCTGGGACTCATCCCCAAAACTGATACTGAAGTGGGCCTCGACCCTGGGACTCATCCCCAAAACTGATATTGATGTGGGCCTCGACCTTGTGACTCATCCCTGAAACTGATATTGATGCTGATGTGGGCCTCGCCCCCGGGACTCATCCCTAAAACTGATATTGATATGGGCCTCGCCCCGGGACTCATCCCCAAAACTGATGCTGACAACGCGGGCTTCAACCTTGGGACTCATCCCCAAAATGATACTGATGTGGGCCTCGACCCCAAACTGATACTGACAATGTGGGCCTCACCCCCAAGTTGATACAGATGTGGGCCTCGGCCCCAAATTGATACTGATAATGCAGGCCTCAACCCTGGGACTCATCTCCAAAAGCTACTGATGTGATGATCCATTCCAACATACTGTACTGCCTCTCACGAGATAATCTTGATAGCTAAACATATTTTCGTCCTCAACGGATGCTTCGCGTCAAAACCAGAGATTCTTCAAAGTACTTAATACACTCAGATCTGATCGTCTGAATGAGTTATCTGAATTAGACTCCTAGTGTGTGTGTGTGCTAATGCTCTTTTGCAGCTTCATCCTTAAGTATGCCAACTCGATGATTTTGTCTCGGAGAATTAGATCGGTGGGTCTAACCAACCGAGATGTCTTGATCATACTCTGTGATTACTTCCTCGTACTCAAGAGGATATGGTTTCCTTCTTTTTTCTTTTGTCTCTTTTTTTCTTTCTTTTTATTCTGATCGGCTCGGTAAACTCATTCCCTTCTAAATCTGATAGTCTCACTGCCACATTTCCCATTACCTTCTGAATGGATATCCTGTCTTTTCTGCTTGCTTCTTCCGAGGATTCCCCGTGTTCCAAGTATTGCTGAATATCATAGTGCCACTTATTGAGGTAGTAGATTGCATGCTCCACCCCCGTCTCATCCGCTTGTACCATCATCGCCCCTAGCCCTTCGGGTTCAATGGCCAAATATAGTACCAAAGGTTTGTCTAGGTTTGAAGATAGGAGGTTTCACCAAATGTTCACTGATCTGGTCGAAGGCTTCCTGGCATTGCTCATTCTATTTCACTGGCGGGTCTTCCTCAACTTGGCGATGAACTGACTGATGTACTGAATTTTCCCAAGGAATGCTCTAACTTCTTTTTCTTAACCCAACAAATATCTATGATGGCTTTTAAGACACAAAGGGTTAACATGATGCGTGTATGCATGAGATGCATGAGATGCGTGCGATGTATGAGATATATAAGTCGGCCCATTATTATTTTAAAGTATTCAATCATACTATTGCATGTTGCAAAATTATCCCAGTTGAAAAGGCCCAACAGGTTTACACTTTTGCGATAATATGGCTAAAAAACTTCAAATGATAAGATGCCCAAACACAAAATGGCTCATCGGCATTTTAGAAGCTTTTGGCCCAATTGTCAATTGACACGAACTCGTCCCAGTTTAAATGGCCCAACAAGTTCATATCTCCTAACAAAAGTCCAATTGGGTCCAAATGACGATGGTCCCAAACATAAGCATAAAGAAATAATTTCTACTAGTTCTACGACTAAGGTTGACATGTGGGTTTACGGGGGTGTGGAAAAAAGCTCTCGCTGACGAAGGATTTCCCACAACTAGGACTCCCCACTCATGGGTTCAAGCGACCAAGTGAGCGCACTTTTTTATACCTTAAGGTACGTGCCAATGAGTTATGGTGCATAACTGATTGTCAAATGGATTTCCTATTGAAGATTCCCCAGAGGGAGGGTGGAGCGAACTCTCTTAAATACCCAACCTTCTTAGGCTCTTATCGCCTTGGTGACAGGAATAAACAACGAGTCCTCCAAATTAGTCTATCACAGTAAGCTACATGTAAATGATTATCTAGGTGTCTTCACAGCTTTTCCTTAAAAAGGTAGTGAATGAAGAAAGACCAAACCATTACCTAGCTCGAATAATGCCTTTGATTAAACCCCTTTGACCCACGCAGCAGACACGATTAACTAAAGCACAAATCACAATCATTACAAGATATTATTTCGGGGCCGATTCTCTATCCCCAGTGGAGTCGCCAGACTGTAGGACATAGAAATTGACGACGCTGTTCTAGGCTTGCGCGGCCTAGTTGGGAGTACGGTTAGCCCACGGGGAACTAAACTAGAGAAATAACATGGAGTCGCCACCCAGTGTGAACTGGGAAAATGATTTAAGGCCGCACTCACCCCTCGCAAGGGAGACCTCAACCGTTGGGTTCAAATGGTCCCTTACTTATGCCACTTGTAATGATATGATTTGTGCAATATCTTAACCGAATCTACGCAACATATATGCTCAAGAGTAACTTAGATCTAGTTCGCATTCATCAAAGTAAATCTTATGTCTAAGTTGCATGCTTTAAAAGTAAGTCATTATAACGGCAAGCATACAATATCACACAACGAGCATGTTGAATCATCAAACACAAAGAATAAATAAATAATCACTTAAACACAAACGTAAACTAAATTCCTAATGTGAAAAGTAAATCACTAAATCATGCATAAAGTAACATAATCATGCTTAAAATAATAACATACTAGACCTAATCATGCTAAATAAATAAATAATCTACTAGACTAACTCATGCTCGAATACAAGGTTGGATGAAACGAAATACGTGTATCTCTCAAGTGGTACGTGGCATTGTATCCCGAGTGCAAACCGCAATACCATCCATTCGGATTCGGCTACGGAATTTACGTCCGAGTTTCCATCTGATATACCACAAGAGAGAACACATATTCTTTTCATCCGGAAATCACATCATGCATCAATCCATAATATTCATACGAAATAAAGTACTAAAATGGATAAAAATAAAAGATAATAAATAAAGAAGGTGCCCTCAGGTCTAACCTCTTTTGTCGTCTCTCGAAAGCGCGTTACACGGCCATCGGAAGGGTTGATGCTCCGCAACTCTTCCGGTTCACTGGTTCAACATTTTCCTTCGCTGTTTCCTGTTTGGGCTGCTGTTTTCACTCCGTTTCACTATGGTTTCTGGTCACGAATTAGGCTTACTATTTTGCGGTAATACGAGGCTATTTTGGTTTGCAATATGTGGGTTTTACGAGGCAGTTTTACTGGGTTATTTTCGGTTTTACTGGGCAGTTTTTCTGGACAGTTTTGCGGATTTTACTGGGCAGTTTTGGAGCAGTTTTTTTCGGTGTTAACATGGCTGTTTTAGAACAGTTTTTATGGGAATAAAAGGTGCGTTGCAGGGGGTGATGGACAGTGCAGTTTTTGACGTGAATGGATGATGCAATTTTTGAAGTGAGTAGATGGGGCTGTTTTGGCTATTTGTTGTGGCGATGGGCTGTTGGATGCAGGGTTTTACGTGAGAGGATGGCGTGAAGTAGTGTCTATCGTGAGGGGTTGTTGATACGTGAGGCAAGGTGAGGGGTTGTTAATGCGTGAGGCGAGGTGAGGTCAGGGGAAAGAGGCTGTTACGTGGCTTGGGGACGTGAAGAAGGGGTTGCTGAAGGTTGTACGTGTAGTGGAGTGTGAGTGGAGGGTGCAGGGCTTATGCATGAATGGCTTGTGTTTGTGGAGTGTGAGTGGGCTGCTTTTTGAGGATGGGCGTGAGGGGCTTATGTGGAGGATTTGTGTAAGGTAGTGAGTTGTGTGAAACGGTGAAGGGTTTATTTCTTTCGTTTGTTAATTTTTTTTGTGAGTCTTGGCTAGAGGTATTTTCTTTGTGTTTTTTCGTAAGAGTCTCCCGCCTCTAAGGTTGGGTTAAGGGTTCTTTTTATAGGCAAAAGAAGGGCAATCCTTATGCGAATAGGGAAAGAATTTGTGCATTTATGGGGATATCTTTTAATTAGGAATGTCTTTTAATTTGATTTGATTTCTTCTCTTTTGGTTAGGGATATGATTTGATTTGTATCTTTTAATTAGGGAATGTAATTTAGGTAGATTAGGAAAGTATTTGATGAGATTTGATTTGTATCTTTTAATTAGGGAAGGTGATTTGTCTTGATTTTGGCATGTGTTTAATATGTGATTTTGTTTAATTTGGAAGCTTTGGGCATGTACCTTAGTGGTTTGGGCGTGGGCTTGGTGGTGTGTGGGCTTGGTGTGTGTCTTGCGGGGGTTTGGGCTAATGATGTGTTTTAAAACAGAGGTCCAACAAGCGAACCCGAAGCTAAACAAGCGAACTAAATCCAACAAAATGTCAATTCTTGACTATTCCCTTCCGACATCCATTTCTCGCGACTTCCACAATTTAAAGAGGTAATGTCTTCATGTGAGACTCATCATCGAGACTTACATGCAAAAATGCAGTGCCTACACCTAGTTTATAGAAAAACACTTATGTTAAGAAACGAAGAGCCAAACAATTAGATGTTTGTTATAAATACGCACATTGGACGTGCTACACTCATTGTCATTCTTTAGGAATGATGTCTAATAATCCCAAAGAAAAAAATTAACCCATTACAGATGGCTTGAGTAAGGAGTCATTAGATACTATATCATTGACTCTTAAGACGCATCATAATAGATTTGATAAACTGATTCGCAATTTACATACATAATTTGGATTTTGGACATAAATTTTTACTCCAAAATCGGATTGAGGCGATTCCAGTTCCAGATGAAAGAAGACATAAATACCTACAACTTTGCTCTAGATTTTCTAGTTATGAAGTTTTCAAGGTCGAAATTGATGAAGAAGTCAATGTGTGTTATATGTAATTTTAATTATTAGAAAATAAAGTAAAAAAATAATAAAAAAATAAAAGTTGAAATATCACAATCCACCTTGTGATAAATATTTGCAAAATGATCAACAACAAAAGTCAAAAAAAGAAAAAAAAAAAAAAAAATAAATTAGTAAAAGTTTATTGTTTGTATTTGATTTAGAAAGTTATAATTAATAATTGAGAGATGGGCACTTCTACTATAAATAGAGGTGCTTACCTCTCATTTTCTTTTTGTTTCTTTCATTTTCTCTATTGAAGAATTTGGAAGAAGTGACTTCTGCGTTTTATCTTTCTTGTAATTTTTTTTCTTTTAGTAATAAAATTATAAATATAAGAATATAAATTAATTTTACTTATATTATAATATATGAATTATAATCTGAAGACTAATATTTAATATTCTCTTATATTTGCGAGTGTCTTTATTCTCTGCAGACAATCAAATCTTGATTAGCACAATTAATACTTTACTCCATATTATATGAGAGAGTAATTTAAATATGTATTAATTATTGACAAACTTTGTTACCGCCTTTATGACTGATTTTATTTATTTGGCATAATCGAGTACCTAACTGGACTTATTATAGACAAATGTTATCACTGTCTGTATGGCTGGTTTTATATGTTTTGGCATAATTAATTCTTGAAGTAAATTAACTGGGTAATAATAACAATTTATATATATATATATATATATTATAAAAAGTATGATTTCTCTATATTTGAAATTTCAAGAGTGGATCCCTTAGCCCCAACATTCTAACTTATTGTCGTAGTTCAATTTAAAATTTTCTATCACTTCAAACAATTCGGTCTTTTTTTAGTCACTTGAATTATTATTTTATTTTATTAAATATATTCCTTGTGGATCGACCCCGGACTTATGAGGTTATTTTATTACTTCGACACTCTTATACTTGGGAGTAAAGAAACACTTTGTGAGTGTGTCAAGTAGATTGAGCCGAAGTTCTAGAATATATTTTTGTCTCATTCAAGGTTATTTTATACCCTGTATTTTTCCACATATGAATTTCACCAATTCCCACCATCTGAGAGGAACTGATATTTCTAATATTCACTGCTCCAAAGTCTTATACTTTGTATGTTTTGAAGAAATCCATGTGAGAGGCGATGTGGTAGGATGTTGTTGTATCTACCACCCATTCAACATCTTGGATTGTGGTGTGAATGCATGTTTCTTCCTAGATGGAGCAAATAACTACATCTCCCGAGGCAACTACTAGTGTCTCCGCATTATTGTTCTTCGGCTGGGAATTGTCTTGACCCTGCTCTCATTGTAACTTTCGATAATTCTTCTTTAAGTGGCCTTGTATGCCACAATAGTAGCACTTGTAGGTAGGTTTTCTTTCGTCTGTATATTTGCCTCTACTTTTGCTTCTACCTCTCTCTACCTCGATTTTTATCTCGTTGTCTTCCTCGATTCTCCGTGACAAGGGCTTGTGTCTGATCCGTGCCCACGTCATTTCTTCTAGCATCCTCATTTGACATGACATCTTTTACCATAGGCATGGTAAGTTTGCCTCTTGAAGCCGAATTACTGAGAGTAACCACCAATGTCTCCCAACTATCAGGAATATAACTGAGTAGTAAGAGGGCTTGTACTTCATCTCCCAGTTGTATGTCTACTGCAGACAACTGGTTCACCAGGTTTTGAAACTCATTGGTTGTTCTGAAATGGAAGTTCCACTCGATAGCTTCGAGTTCACAAAACGCCTCATTATTAAGGCTTTATTCCTAGTTGTCTTGGACTGATACATATCTTCCAGCTTTATCCTTATTTCGTAAGTATTTATATCTTTTGCTACGTGATGTAAGACATTGTGGCTGATCTATTGCCTAATCTGGCCGAGAATTCTGTTGTTGAGTTTATTCCGGTCATACTCTTTGACAGAATCTAGTCTCACTTCCTTCACCTCAATAATATCGAATAGATCTTTGCAGTGAAAATAATCTATAATCCGAGGTCTCCAGATATATTAATTAATTGATGTCAGCTTGATCATTTCACCAGAAATTGAATCTTCCATTTTCATTTTAAGTTTAAAGTTTAAAATGAAAATAAGACAAAATCAGGGCTGATTTTCACAAATCGAAGGTCACCGTTACGTCCGAACGATCGAAAATGGTGGATTTGACTCTTTGTTGGTCCAAATCCGATTTAGGGGTCGATATATAAATTTCTAAATTTTATGGGATAAAAATATAAATTTCAGATACTTTAGGGGGCTCAATGAAATTTACCAAGTATACTGACGTGTCTGACACATGGCAGATGATGTGGATGCTAACTAGACTAGAATTGCTGACGTAGTTGATGACTATACCAGAGAAGCTGACGCGACATATGGCGTGGCAGATGACTGGACCAGAATTGATGACGTGGCAACTATTTGTACCAGAAAAGTTGACATATGTGATGATGTACCGAATTTTCTTACGTGGCCGCTGACTGTGCTGCTGACTTTACCAGAATGTTGATGTGGCCAATGACTATGCTGTTGATTGTACCTGAATGCTGACGTGGTTGATGACAGTGTTGTTAACTGTACCGGGATGCTGACGTGGCCAATGATTGTGTTACTGACTGTACCGGATCTGCTGATGTATCATTGACGTGGCTATTACGTGTGTCTTATTCAATCTCTGGAGCACGTGCGGCGTGTTTTGGCACCTCGGTAGTCTATCAGAAGGCGCGTGTGGCGCGAACGGTTGTTTCTGATCTTCGTTTGGTCGCTGAAAATTACCATTGTGTTCATCTCGACGTGAAAACTGATGGTATGCTCAAAAATGATTTTTGACAACTTTCCTGAAACTCGAATTTTCTGAACCGAGTTCCGTTCTTCGGTTTTATGACCCTAATGTATAACTAAAGTTATTGATACCACTTATTGTGATTCTCTGATCACTGAAGAGTATTTATGAGGAAAAACTGAATTCTATTACTACAACAACAGAATTTACAAAGTGTTTAAACTTTATAAAAAAAAAAAAACCGCACTCTTTACACTCTATAAGCTTTCTTGCCTTGAAACTTAATATTTTTGGGATGGTTTGAGCTTTTAAATGAGCTCACTATTTATAGTAAAATTCTGGCTCAAATTATCAACAAAAGAATAGTTTCCCACCTAAAGTTCTTTTGACCATTTTTGGTGGTTGCACCAGACCTTTGAAAATGGTGGCAATGGTCTTTGACAATGATGGACAGAAATGGAGGACAGTTGGATACTTCACCATTGTCATTGAGGAGTTTCTCTATTTCAGTATATTCCCATTTGAAAATATAGAGCATAACTAATATTTTCATACAAATTTCCAATAATTTAACTCTTTTTTTTTTAAATTTCTCATTGTCTATTTTATTGGTGTCCAAGATAATTCAGTATTAATAGTTACATTTTATAGCATCTTACTTTTCATTTTCCCAACTCCTCCAAACTCATCGTTTTCCTAATGATTGAAAGTATGTTAATTAAAGATCTATTCATTTTGAATGGATTATTAATGCTTAACTTTTCATATTCTTCAATTTCTAACTTTTCATTTTCTTCACGCACTAGGAATCAGGGCCGCATCGTGACACACAAGGTCTTGCATTGCGACACGGGATGCTTCTGCGCGGCGTCGCAACGTGCATAGACCTGCATCACGATGAACAATAAAATTCAGTTGCGATGCGTAATCTAGCTCACAAAAGACGACCCGTTTTCGCTCTGATTTTATCACTTTTTCTCTCGATAAGTTTGACTTGGTCTTATTATGATCCGGACCTACAAAACATACCCAAAATACGTTAAAACGTTAATAAAGCTCGAAATAACCCACAAATCCAAACTTGTTTCCTAAGTTATGGCTGATGTTGTTCCTTATTACTGCCCAAACAATGAGGCATTCGCTCGATACCAAAATATCTGGATTGCATGCCCTATTTTTAGGGCATATGTGTAGATATAAAAGATATTACAAGATATACATAGATCGATCTACTGTGCAAGATGAGAAGAGATAACCTTTATACTTTAGATGTCCCTGTGTATACTCGATTATGTAGGATGTTCATCAGTAACATCGATTCAGAAACGATTCAGAAGCACCCTTTTCAGTTTTCTACTTAATTGCTCGGGAGAAGGTTGAATATTACCTTGGACTTGATATGTGAGGTATTGGAATGTACGGTTGTGGATGATATGCAGTTTGGGCCCTATGATGGCTGGTGGTACAAAACATGGCTTGATTAGAGAGCTGTCATGGGTAAGGTACTATGACTGGGGCTTATGGCGAGTGAGCGCGCCTCGTATTATGATGGCTGATTGCACGCTTTGAGGCGGAGACATATCAGACTAGGCATTCAGCCTATAGAGAATATCATTCAGTTGATCATCGTACCGCGTATCGGTCATCCGGATGAGGTCAACATTTTAGACACCGTCTTGCTGGACTGTGTACTACACTACTACATGTCATATTTTTTTTTATTGTACATGTCAATTTTTTTTTTTTTGTATTATAGACAAATCCTAAAAATACATTTTTCTTTGCAGGGTCGTAGGGTGGTAAATGAGCCCTTATTGTAAGGCATTGGTTTCAGGTTCATGTCCATAATAGGTGGGGCATTCTCCATGGCATGGTCATCACCCGAATCATGCAGTATTTCCAGTTGAATTTGGATGACAAAACAGTCTCTTTTAAGCATCTGACTATCATTAATCAAGGATTCCTGCGACGAAGAAGCCTCTATTGTATAGACACAAGCAATATTTTCATGACATGTATTGAAAAATAATATATATATTTTTTTATGATAAAAATTGATAGTGATTTGATATTTAATTCTTTTTATTTATTTGTTTGGTTGGTCACCGTGCTACGCAAAACCAGCCGTCACAGGATGATCTTGTTGCTGATGATCCTCTAGTAGGTTCCGATAGCGCTGGCCATCCTCCAGTAGGCTCCGGTGGCACTGGCTCATCTCACGTTTCTCATCCTGCTAATGATCCATTAGTCATTTTGTTACGTGACCGCGTGATCACAATAGATGAGAGTCAGACGAGGATCTAAGATCAACAGAAGAAAATGGAGGATCAATAGAAATGAATGGAGCGATCATTAGATGAGGTGTTAGAGCTTTTGAGGAGGATGTCAGTTGAGAGAGATAATATGGTTGATGATGTATTGATTGACATTGATTTTGATGATATATTATATATATATATATTATATTATTTTCATTTTGATATATAGTTAACTGTTTATATATATATATATATATATATATATTATATATATATATATATTTCGGATCTCCGAAGTTTCAAATTAAAAAAAAAAGTTCGGTGTGGACTTCGAAGAATGTGTATTATCTGAAGTCCACTTCAGAGAATGTGACTATTTTTGTAAAATCCAAACATTGTGGCTCATTTTGACAAATGACAAAATTTTTTTTAACTAATTTTGTTAAATTCCCTATATATAATAACATTATTAGGTGAGATAAAAAAATATATTTTTTATCTGTTAATGTAATATAATTTGTATTATTAATTATTATTATTATTATTTTGACTAGGATGCTCTCTCACTCTCTGTGAAGAAATAACTTTCTCTGTTTTATAACATAACATAGAAAGACAGAGAAGTAAGCACTGGAAAAAAATAGTAAGGATAGAGGGAAGAGAGAGCCGAAGCCGAAGAAGCCCTACAGTTCCTCTCTCGAAAGCTTTCTCTATCGAATTCCCAAGCTCCTAAGATGGTCAGTTTCATTTCATTGTAAATTTGTTGAGATTTAAGCTCAATTAATGAAAAAATATGTTGTAACTTGATACGTTAATAATCATATTTTTGTGATTTAATATCTGGATTCTTGTTATTTTATGTTTATGACATTAAGTATTAATAGTAAAGTTTGATGGTTTTAATTTGATAAAGTATCGATCTGTAATGTTTATAATGAGTTTGTTATGTGTATATTGTGTAGCAAAAAAGAGCTCTTTTTTATTTTTATATTTTTTGTGTGAATTGATCTGGTTTAATATGTATTATTATTTTTTGAATCTTTTAATATAAGCCATGTTTGTGTTTGTATAGTAGTATATCTACAGTACTATTGTTTTTATTTTTTGTTTTTTACTTTTTTTCAGCATAAGCTGAGTAGAAGCAACAGGGACAAACTGCAGCAATTTGTCTCAATAACTGGGGCAAGGTATCTATCTTTGCATCCGATTGTCATGTGATTTGATTTTGGCATAAGAGTTCTAGGTTTTTGAAATAAAAAATGTGCATGTTTAGGCTGAAATTTATTATTTGTTTATTTATTTTGTGGTTTGTGAGAAAGGAGAAAATCTGGGGAAAATGTAGTTTTCCCCATGTTGGTTTGGAAATGGGATGGAAAAAGGGAGAAATTGTTATTAGAAGCTTGTGAATGTTGTAGGTTTCACTATAGATAACTTTCATTTTCTTACTTGAACCCTAATTAATTCCTTTTCACTATAAATGAATCTAGCACTGTTCTTTGAATCCTTGAAGGATGTTGGAGATTCTTACATTAAACTGTTATATATAAACGACCACCACCTGCACATGTGTTTTCTTCCCTTCCTATCATAAGGAAATTTAAGTGGATTTTTTCTAGATGATCTTAGAGTATGAATATGCTCTTTTTAGATTAACTGAGACAGGATAGCATCGGTTTGGTGCATTTTACATTTGCGTTTTATTGATTTGATTTTTGCTTTTTCTTTTTCAATAAAAATTCTTAATGCAGTGAAAAAGCTGCTCTTCAGGCTTTGAAGGCTAGTGATTGGCATCTTGAAGGAGCATTTGATGTATTCTACAGCCAACCCCAATCAAAATCATTTACTGATACTAGACATTTGGAGGAGCTTTATAACAGATATAAAGGCAAACGTTATTTTAAATGAGCTTTTATATTCCTCTATTTTGCTGTCAATTGCATGCTTATTAGACGATACTGTTACTTGTATCTCTTTGCACTTTAACCATATAATTTTCGTTTGATGCATGGTTTTTTCATGTGATTTATGGACCAATGGTGGCAGGGGATAATTTTGATGAGTGAACATTTGCTTCTTGTGTCTATTGTATTGTTTAAAGATTCACCTCAAACTTAGTGTTATTACATCTACAAATTCACGTTTAAGTTGATGAAGCATGTTTCATGGTTTACTTTGTTGCATGTCAAATTCTCGAGCCATTGCAATATACTGATAAATTTTGATTCTAAAATGATCCTGCAGATCAATATGTTGATATGATTCTGGTAGATGGTATCACTTTCCTTTGCAATGACCTTCAGGTAGCTGTTTTGAGTTGTGTCCTATAAGTCTGAGTTAGGTTAGGTACTACCGTACTAGTAATATTTCTTGTTATCTTTTCAAATAATGTTAACCGTAGCTAAAATCATTTCCATTTCACAGTTTGTATGACATTTGAATCTTTGTTTTTCTGCAGGTGGATCCTCAAGATATAGTTATGGTATGTATATCAAATTTCAGTGAATTGTTTGAGTTGAAAGAACTTTTTTTCCAGAGGAGAAAAATCATTTGTAATCCCAGATTTGAAATTTGTTTCTAAAAGCTTTTGAGATGTAATCTGTAAAAATGTACAATGGAAGAATTGTCCTCTGAATTTTTGTTTTGAAATTGTTAACTTGATGAATTTTCTAGCAGATGAGATGATGACTTGGCTCAATTTTGCTAATGTGGGTTATTACTGTTATTTCAGTTGGTCGTTTCATGGCACATGAAGGCTGCTACAATGTGTGAATTCTCAAAGCAGGAGTTCATTGGTGGATTACAATCACTAGGGTAACCTTTTTATGTTCTTTATGGTTGCTACATATTGTACGTACAAATGCACCATGATGCAAATTTGTTGAAGACTATATATTTTGGTGGCAGGATAGATTCTTTGGATAAATTCCGTGAAAGGATACCATTTATGCGGTCTGAACTGAAAGATGAACGTATGTGCTCTGGTGCATAAATTTTGGTGTCTACCCAGATATTGATTATATTTTGAAGTGTGCTGATTTTATGTTAATCAATTCCATTTGTTATCTAAGAAGCATGGATACGTGAAACTTTATCACGTATTGGGTATGGATACGTATCCAAGCTTGGACACGTTAAAATACGTATCAGATACATGTTCTTAAAATTATTTTATATTTTTATTTATTTTGAATTTCTGATACGTATATGATACGATAGAAAACGTGAATAAAGAAGACGAGTTGTAGATTAATTTAAACTTTTTTAAATTAATCAGTAAAATAAAATCTTATTATTGGAAATAGATCTTAAAAGTTATTATTGGAAATGGAGTGTATATACGTTAAATAAACTATTAGATAGAGTTTATGATTAATTTAATCTCTTTTAAATTAATTTAAAAAATAAAGTTTTATTATTGTTTCATGTTAGAGTTTTAGATAAATTTAAACTCTTTTAAATTATAGTTTTGGATTAATTTAAACTATTTACATTTATGGAAATAGACGTTACTGGAAAGTGTTACTGTGAATAATTATACGTTAATTATGAAGTTCTATTTTAAGTTTTTTTTTTTTTTTTTTTAAAATAATGAAATCATGCTAAAGTTTATGATTTAATATATGAAATATACTATATATATTTTGAAGGTGTGTTTCTCTGCCACTCCCCTTCCTACGAGACCATTTGTTTGTTTTGGGATCTTGGCGAAGGCGCTCGGGTTGTTCTCTGAATGGTCTGTACTGTTTTGTCCCCGTAGGGAGCCTCACTCACTCATGTGGCGGTTATTGGACATGTGCCGACTCTCACCGTGGCTTCTCAAAACTTTAAGAATATTGAGTGACTTATAGGCCCTTAGTGAGGCTCGAACCAAGGACAAGTCCTTATAAGGTTCTTAGCCTCACTTTTTTCCCCTTTCTGGCGATATCAAGATGCCACTGTGTCGGGATGTTTTATCTATCTCTCTAGGAAAATGGATATCTCCTGAAAATATTTTTAGTTCAATCCCCCCTTTTTTCTCTCCATTCGCACCAATCCGCCCACTCGACTTCTTGGCCTAGTGGTACCATAGGTGAGGCTAAAGACCTTATAAGGACTTTGAGGTCATTGGTTTGAGCCTCACCAATGGCCTATATGCCACTCAATATTCCTAAAGCTCCGAGGAGCCACTGTGAGAGTCGGCACATGCCTAATAAACGTCATATGAGTGGGTGAGGCTCTCTGTGGGGAAAAAACCGTGCTGGACCGTCCAAAGAGCAGCTTCGAGCGCCTCCGCCGAGATCCCAAAAAGGACAAATGACCTCGTAGGAAGGGGGTGCAATAAAGCACCTTTAGTGTGTGTGTGTGTGTGTGTGTGTGTGTACACACACACACATATATGAATACCTACACGTATATGTGTATCCTAGTTTCTATTAAAAGCGGTATCCGTATCGTATCCGTGCTCCATAGATTATTATAGTATGGAAAAAAATTGAGATGTTTCCAACGAGATCCTTGAACTATTTTTACCCCTTTCCCATTTTAGTTGTAGATAGATGTGATCTCATGTTCTTGTTGCTGAAGTAATATTTTCTTATGATTATCCAGAAAAATTCCGCGAGATATACAATTTTTCATTTGCCTGGTCAAAAGAAAAGGTAATTGTGTTTTTCATAAGGATTTCAACCTGTAAATAAACTGAATAATGATGTTTAGAATGTTAATCTATCTTCATATTGAAAAGTTACTCTAATCTAGCATCGGTATTCTAGTATAATGTTTAAATGACAATGGTGTAAGGTAGGGTCTTATAAGTCATTATCCCCGAAACTTAAGAAAGAATTATGCTGGTTATATTGGTTTGACTAACTGGTCTGCTTCAATATTCTAAAACACTCAGTATTGAAAACTTTCATTCAGGGATGAATCAATTGATACTCTTACTGTGTCTTTGCTTTTTGTTCTTGTTATGGGAGTATGTTTACATGATTCATGCCATATATGAATTTTATTTTTGGAAAACAAGTTCTTTTTAAGCCCCTATGTACACTCGATTCAAAATGCTATTACCTCAATTGCAGTAATATCTTTACTACAAACTACATGTGCTTGATGTGCTACTCTGAATATCTATATATTTGCAATTTGAATCTGGCGTATTTGATTATACAAGACAATATATCATTCAATTATGTTTTGTTACTTGTATGTATGTCAGCTGATTCTTCTTTTTCCAATTCAGGGTCAGAAATCTCTAGCATTGGATACTGCAATTGGAATGTGGCAATTATTATTTGCTGAAAAGCAGTGGCCACTAGTTGATCACTGGTGCCAGTTCTTACAGGTAGCTTATTGATTCTTTGTTTTCTTAGTGTTCTTTTACTTAAATATTTTTTGGTAGGTATTATGTTCTTTTATGTATTTCCTAGGAGTGTCAATTTGGGTCAGGATTCGTTTATTCGTTCTGTTCGATTCGCTTTAAAGCAAATATGAGTTTGAAAAAATGGATTCGTTTAATAAATGGGTCAATTCGATTCGATTCGTTTATTAAACGAATCGAATACGAATTTAAGCTCATTGATTCGTTTTATTATTTTATTTTACTAATTATTGTTATTTTTCAATTATGATTCGAGAAATTATGGCTAATTACCATAGAAAAAAATAAAATTTTCAATATTTTGTGAGGTATTTTTAATAAATATATTAATTACATATTTTATATGTATATATTTATGAAGAATTAATGTAAATCAATTATGGTAAATTATGATATTAAATAATATCATGAGTAAACGAATATTCGTAATACGAATTCTGATATTATGATTCATTTAATAAACGAATTACGAATCCATCACATTTTGATTCGATTCGTTGATTCGTTTGACCACCACTAGTATTTCCTTTGATTTATGTTTTCTGTTTTGTTGTTACTCAACAGGCTAAGCATAATAAAGCAATCTCAAGGGACACATGGTCTCAGCTGTTGGAGTTTGCTAGGGTAAGAATTTTAACTTTGCTTCTTTCAACTGCTTTTGTCTCAGCTAGTCTGCTCGACCATAACTAGGTTGCAGTTAATAATATATGGTACATAGTAAATAGATACATCCTTCACTGCTGAAGATGAAAACATGCATAGCAGAGTTGGAGATATTTGAAAATCTTTAGCCCTTTTTTTTTGTTATTTTTCCAGCTGGACCTGAGAATACTAGCTTTACTTTTTTGTATTTTTCTAAAGAAAATTTGCATTTCTTCTCCCTCGATATTGTCTTCCAATCTTAAACCATTCGCCTATGCTATGTGTCACTGAGTACATCAGTCTCAGTAAAGCTTAAATTATTGGCAAGTATTGTGGAGGATCCTATCCAATTCTTACTAGTTACTGCCCAGACAAAACTGGCGATTCTCATATTTGAAAATGATCTATTTGGTTTCCAACTTTCATGTCTAGCTGGTGGGCTCGAGGCATACAAATGGCAGAAAGATTATACAGTAGGAAAGTGGTTTCGATTGTTTTATTGAAGGCAAATGGGGTTCTCATGATGAGTACTTTTGTTGGCCTATGATGTGGTTGATGCTAATGATCACAATGTCACTATACTAATAAGTTTTCATTCTTTTATGAAGACGGTGGACCCTACAGTAGCAAACTATGATGCGGAAGGTGCTTGGCCATATCTTATCGATGAATTCGTCGAATACTTGACTGAGAATGGCATTGTTCAAAAGCAATGATGAACTAGGGGGTAGGTAAATGATGTTGCAATGTGATTGTAGCTGTTCAATGACTTTGGTTTGCTTGACTTACCCTAAAACACTTCTTTAGTTTTATGACCTTATTTATGTGTTGACAACACCTTCTCAGCTCAGTCAACGGGATCGTCGATAATCTTGTGAAATTGATTGTGAACCCCATCACCTATTGTTTTGAAGATTTTTGTTTGATCTCCAATTCATTTAAAACATGTATAATTAGAAGTGAGAGTTGATGTGCATCCCTAGTTACCTGGAAAGATAAGACGTTAGTGAAGAAGAAGCTCTTGCCACTATCGTCGTAACCACAGTTGGAGGATCATCATTACCAGCCTTGTCTGTTGTTGAATCTCTTTCCTCTTTCAATTGCTCCGGAAGTTTAATTTGCTTTAGTGTGGTTAAGCTCTTCCTTATCTTAAGACTGAATCCGCCTTCGAACTCTCCTGTTAGGAAGAAAGCTGCTATTGAACTAGGCTCTCATTTAGCATTGAAACTAAAGAGTGAGTAAGCGATGGCTGGGGTAAATAAAGATTCATTAGCGACTATCGAGCTGCAGCTGTCTCAGGAGTCTGACAATACAAAAAGAAATAAGGTAGGACTGAGCTCATCCCTCCCGAGTAAAATAGTCGATGGTTGAATGAGTGTGAGTTTTGTTTGATAGAGAGGTTCTCTTTTATAGGAAGCAGAATAAGCGTAGTTAGCACTCTATGCAGTAAAGATACGAAGCTTATTCTATCGTGTCAAACGGCATGATGGTTAAGTGTCATATGAGCTTAATTATGAAATAAGCAAGTGATCGGATCCCTTTCTTCATCTTTTGTATCAACGAATAACCAAAGAGGGAAGGATGAAGTCACTGGCTGATCTAGAAATACTTATTCCCGGCCTCATAAAGCAGTCAGATAGACTCTTTCTTATAAGAAAAGACTCTAAGTCTCCGGAGGGCGTGGTTTGATGGTGTAGATTTTAGGATCTAATTTTCAGGTCCTGAATTCGAATCCAGAGAGTGTGTTTCTTGTAAGAGCTTGGGACAATTAGGGATTTTATCTGTTCCGTTTAAGTTTGAAACGAATAGTTTGACGGCAAGATTTTCAACGATTCAAAAAAAAACTCTCCACAGAAAGTGGTTGGTAAATTATTTTGATACTCTTGGGGAGTTAAATTACAAGATATTAGGATGAAAATTAACGTGCAAAGTTAATTATTTTTGGCTTATTATTCTATCTAAGGGGAGATTCTAGCTATATTAAGAAATTAAAATTGAAAGAGAAGATGTCTCTCCTGCATACAATGGAATTGACGGCATCTGGCCGTGTCGCAACACTTGCGTTTATGATAACAATTATCAATTATAATATATAAAAAATTTCTGGTTAATACCGAATCTAAACCCTAATATTCCAGGTCATTTTTTAGCACCAGAGTAAGCCTTGGTGTCTTCAAAATCTAAGATCATTTTAACATTTTGAGACTCTGATTACAGTATAATATCATAAGATAAAATATTAAAATTGGACTATTAGTTATTTGGAGACTATAAAAAAATTGAAGATTAATAAACGGGCCAGGACCAGCTCTCCTTATAACAGATCAAATTCTTTACAAATTAACAAACAAGGAAAGCAGATTTAATTAGAAAGAAAGTAAACATTATGACAAACTTCATTTAATCAAGTATCTATCATAAGTGACCCCAGCCCGACCTAGAGTTAAACTGTTGACGGTCAATGCATAGACAGTTTTGCCCTTGACTCCCAACAACCTTATAGTTTTTGATATATATCTCTTATTTTCATGTCACAAATTTCATTGATTGAAATTGGTGATCCATTCGAATGAAATCAAATTTTCAATTGATTGCACAAGTTACTTCAAAACAATTGCCTTCTTGTTAGTATATCTTTTTAAATAGAATTTGACTATTAGAATTCTACGCTAAATAACTTCAAATTCACAAATCCAATTCTGCACTCAAATTCAATCATTCAAAACTTCTATACTTCATCCACAACATGCAATCTCAATATATGATATTCAAATAAATTTATCTAAATTATATCCAATATCATCCAATTCAATCCATACACAAATATCTCAAATATGCAAGCATAAACAAACTAAAGTAAAAAGATAAGGGAAAGATATGCTCATATTATTTTTACGTGGTTCGGCAACCTAAATTCACATCTCAAGAAATCTGTAAGAGGATTCATTACAACACCTTTCGGGGTGCCAATGAAACCCTCATAAATTATAATTCACCGGACTCAAATATGATCCAATTCACTTACAGATGCGAATCAAAAATTATAATTCTTCTTTACGAGCTCAAAAATGACCCCAAATATTTTTTTTTTATTATAAATCAATGGAGAACAAAGCTCCAATAAATAAGAAAGCTCTTTAATGCGTACATACAATAAATTTAAATATCATATGAGCTTAATTATGAAATAAGCAAGTGAGAGCTCAAATGCTGATCAAAGAATGATATACAAATGATTTGGAAAAAAATTGACCAAGAGAAAAATGACCATAAACACTTCAAATTATAGTTGACCTTAGAAACTAGTTGTTATGGCAGTTTCTGCCAAGTTCGGTGACCAAAGACATATGGTGTGGTCGACCTAAGAATTGATGTGGCAAATGACTGTGAGGCTGATCTAAGGGCAATATGTGGTCAACCTAAGTTTCTAGGATTTTGAAAATCTACAATTTAATCCCCAATTTAAAATCAAAAGATATATGTCCGGACCCAAAAGACCTTAAAGTCCTAATAAGATGAGCTTTTCTGCCACCCCTAACATTCACCAAAATACTCTTGATACATAGTTGGTTGTCATCAAAATCAATATAGAGCATGAGCCCTAACAAGACATTAAAGTCCTTATAAAGTTCTTAACCTCACATATAATACCACCAGACTAAGTTGGGTGGTACCATATGGTGTCTTAGAAACCATATAAGGACTTGAGGTCATTGGTTCGAGTAACCATAAGGGCCTTTTATGAAGGTACACTTATGCAACCCTTTCTTATGAGGCCATTTGTGTTGGGGTTTTGGGCGCAGCGGAAGCGCGGTTCGGGCGAAATCGTAATTTTAAAACTTTTTCAAATTACCGAATAAATTATTCAATATCTAATATAAATAATTTATTCATATTTCACCCAAACACATTTATTCGATATCAAATAACGATATAAATATATAAGAAACGTCGCGAAATTCTTACGAAAACGTTTTTTTCCATAAAATGACGCCAAATGTGTTTTTGATCGAACCGACCACCCAACACTTATGGGGACTGCCCAGGTCAGCCCCAATAGTGTTAGGGCAGTTCATGGGCTGTCCGAACAGTGAAAAATTCACTGTTTGGACAGCCGTCACCCGGTTGGCTCAAAAGTCACCCGGTAACGCCGTTTTTCACCGTTTTCGCTTACTTCAACTTCGAAATAATTTCCGGCAATTTTTCCAACACCCAAAACACATCCAATACAATCATAAGACATATTTTTCATCACCAAAACAGAATTAATTCCAAATCTGATCCAGAACAGAAAAATACCAATTTTCATGCTTTAAATCCAATTTTTCAAGATTAATCAAATTAATCAAAACACCAATCAAAGTCACCACACATAAACCACCCAAGAAAATTCTAGGCATTACAAGAGTGGTCGTAACACTCTAGAATGGAAACATATCATCTAATGATTAAATTGGACAATAATTACAATAATTCCATCCAAATTAACTTCACACATGCATCATGCTTCCAATTCCATCCATCAAAACCAAAAACCCCAATTTTCAACAAATATAGAAACCCTAGAACTATTCTAGGAACACAAGAACAAGAAAAAAAATAATTTTCTAAACTCAAGAGTATCAAAGATTACCTCTTAATCTCCAATTTCCTAAGCTTTTTCTTGTGTTTTTCTTCACTTTTTAACTTGAATCATCAAGAAACTTTGAAACCCATTTCCTATTGAAGCTCAAGACCATAGATGATTATTGAAGAAAAGAAAAAAAATTCCCTTAAGAAGACACAATTGCCGACTTTTAGGGGTAAATTTGTCCATTTAATAATTTAATCTAATTAAATTAATAATAAGCTTTTTGGTGGCCAATCAAATTAACACACATTTAGCTTAATAAAATCATGTCAGGTGTTTCAATAATAATTAAACATATTTCATAACATTTATGAAATATAGATATTATTTAACTATTCAAATATTTAACAATTAAATATATAAATAATTAATTAATATAATTATTATTATATATGTATTTTTATTTACATTAAATAACAAATACATATATTAATGGCATGTGTCAAAATCTCATTTGACGATTAATTAATGTGTATCTAATCAAATTATGTATCAAATACAAATACACAATAATTATTAAATGGCCAAAATCCCATAATGCATGTGTTATCGTTTGAACCGATTAAACGATTCGAATTAACTCATTTAATCCGATGAAGTATTATAAATAATCTGTATTATTCGTAACGCGTTGCCCAAGTACTCAACGAGTACACTTCATACTGTGAGACTCTCTAAGTTTAGGTTTATCCGTCATGAAATCCAATTTTGTGTTCATAATTCACCCACGAGATTATCCGTGGTCGTCATAATTCATGAGTGGGTGAATTATGGACGGCCACAGATAATCTCGCTAAACTATGCAAGTCGAAGTCATTGCATACGTATAATCCATCTGTCACAAGCTATCCATATTATACATGAGATAAAAACGTCAAATTCGTTCGGTATAATATAGTCGACTTTCAATTTACGATCTCTAAATAACACTCGAAACTGATTTCCGAAGTTATACCACGGCCATGGATTTACTAGATCGCAAACATGTGAGGATGTCTATGCCCTGTACACAGGACTGACAGATTCTATCTTGATACACATAATATCATGAGCATCAGTCCACACCCAAAAAACATGCGGAGGTCTGATCTAAATAGATCGGTGACGTGACTGCCATCAAAGTATGGAGGATAACTTATATATCCACAGTGGTATCTCAAGTCGAAGGACCACTATGTTCACTCAACTCGAGAAGATTCCTATTGACGTTGGTGTATCATCTATTAGGAAATCATCAGTGAGTCGTTCAGTGTTTATCAAATAAACACCTACATGTCTATATGAGTCTCCTGAGACTCATGGTTCATTGGGATAAATCATCGGACCAAGTCACGATATACGACATGTAATGGTCTCAGCAGATTTTACTAACCGACCCGTGTTAGTAAATCTTGACCAGTATCTTTATTTAAGGATATACATCTTATAGTGCGCTTCCCATTGATAATTACAAACTACGTCGTAATTGCGCACTACATTATAAATCCTATGATTTTTGTCTATTATACATGTATCACTAAACCAGATTTAGTTTCAATCTAATCGTAATTAGATATCTAATCGTAATCAGATCGAATATGTGTATAAAAGACAAGATGTGCTACCATTAAATAAGTAATATTATGGAAAATGGAATTGCTCGTATTCATGAATCAGACATAAATACGATCCGGATTGGTACTCCGAGCACCAACCCTAACAATATATCCCACTAGCTCTAGTTCCAATCCATGGTATCATATACACATCTCAATGTATATCACATACTCATGGCCCTCAAGAGCTCACCTAGCACTCAAGAGGTAGGCAACAACAAGTAAGCCCGCTTTACAAATTGAGTCTGTCCAACAAACCCAACCGTTTTCTTTACCCAACATCATTCGTATTTTGTAGAATCCAAATTCCATATCAATATGACTCAGATGCTATATTAGTATTGTGCTATAGCTATTGAGTTTTCTATGTATTTAGAGATCAAATCCAAATACTATGAGACAACCACAATCACTACACTAATATGAAAACTTCTAATCTATAGGGTCACTATGCAACTTCATAAGTCAATACTTCATAAGTTGCAACGAATTCCACTAATACAGTAGAATCAACGGTGACACTCCCACTGTAATTTTTTTGACTTTATATGACATAGACCATCTAATGTCATAATTAGGATCAAAACTAATCTGACGTTATGTTTGCAGACTAAATTCTCCAAGAATAAGAAACTCATTCTTAGTATCTCTAAGATAAAAAAGAACATGTTTCAAGATCCATCATATGGTCTGCAACATATCAAAATAACTCGTAACAATTACGATTAGATTGATATCTTTAATCGCACATAATACATTATTCATTATGCCATTATCATATGATGCATCAGATTGACTCGACATTCTAATCAATTTCTCTTTTGAAAAATGAATCATCATTTACGAAAGATTAATATTATATATATAAAAGACACGTTAACTGTCATACAGATAGTTTCACTGTGTCTTTTATTAGATCATATCTAATACGCGACTAATGAGAGTATCTCACAAGTCTCTTAGTTTTATATCATATATGAAACTTTATATCAAATATAACAGAGATTACTCCCACTATTTTCACGGAGAAAAGAAGACTTAAGTAAACATTTTACTTCATAAATATCTCATTATTAGTTTAATAATGATAATATCGTTAGGATATACATCACTAGAAAGAAATTTGTACGCTCATATTGACCCTACTATCATATATGCATTCTCTATGCTTTGATAAAATCAGACAATCTGACTGTATCAAAATTAGAGAACACTGATTTTCAGAAAGCTTATATGAGTCTACAATAGGCTCTATAAGCTAGTATATCAAACTGTGATCTTAGCAGAATACAAACTCTAGGGCCATTCTAGAATGAATTCATCAAACAAAGAAATCAAAATGGATCTCTTATTCGAAGAAATCACTCAAGAACGCCACTTTGCATTCTTTAGCCAAAATACATAGTTTAATATCAACATTAACCAACAAATCTTTCACTGTTCAATTAGTGCGACTAGAGACAAGTATTCTCAGAATCTACAATAGAATACTGAAGATAACATTTCTCATTGTCATACTATAAAGGTCAAACCTTTATCAAGTTCACCTTGCTTTTGCTGTGCAAACAATTTGCACATTTTATGAACTATTCATAACGAAAGCTCAATCAAGTTCAAAACTTGATCGTAGTAAGCCACGAACAATCTTAGATCTATGGTTCAATGCTAATTTCCGAAATCGATATCAAATATCGCTCCCACTATAAGTTTTAGGATAATTTTCTTCAATAAGAAAATAACATAATCATTAAGTATCAAATACTTTTGTAAATGATTCTGACATCCTATTAAATTTTATATAGAAGTTGACTAAGGGTATTTTCATCTTATTAATTATGTAGTTCCACTTATAGTTTATCATTCTCAAATTTGACTTCAATAAGTCAAGTCTTTTCTACAATGGTTAGCATCCAATGTTGCACACCAAGTAATAAAAAAATTTATTACTCGGGATCGTAGAAAAGATATTCCATTAAATAGAATATAATATTCTATTAAATATAATAAATGATAAACTTTACTTGTACCTCCGAGGCGCAAGTACTTTCAATTATATAACCATTATACAAAAGAAAGTTTCAAATCTCAAACCTTTCAAGATTCGAATATTCTACTATACATATCATATATGTAACTGTAGGAACGAATGGAACCTTAATTAAAAAGATGAATTAGTGTTACTGGAGCATAACCCTAAGAGTATTGAAAACTAATTCGGTAACACTCAATATCAACGAATCAAATCATATAAGATTCAATTACTCCCACTGACCAATTCCATCAAGATGGAATCGTGGAAGTTTAATATTGAGTAAGAATCACATTCATTAAATAACTTTAGAACTAATTTCCTTAAATTCATGTGTTTGATCATATCAAACATCCTTGAACAATTCAAAGGCTCACGATGAATTTTGAAGATATAGTTTCCAACACTACAAATAGAATATCTTTGAACCATTCAAAATATTCTATCCACGTTTCATCAGAAACATAGACGTTCAACATATTCTCTTTTAGAAACACGCAATTAAGTCATGACAATTCATTAACTAAGTTACGAAGTAAAGAAAACTATCCAAGGTAATTTCTAATTCATTAAACTACATACATCCAATGTATTAGTTTAATAAACTGTGGTCTAATGACGATCATCGGTTAAATGAGATTGAATCACATCTTGAATACGATATTCATTAAATGGATAAAGATATATGGTGTGATCTCGTATCAGACCATCTTTTACCATACAGAATAAACAGTTTATGCTTATGTGCTAAAATCTCATAAAGCACAGCTCTAAGTTATTTAGTTAACCGTATATTTTCTTAATGTTTATCTTTTTATCAATGACACTACTAGTTATATTAAAATATGTAACAACTGTTTATATAGAACAAGTAACTATCCAATAGTCACAAGTTCTGATATCAAATATCAAAATAATTATTAAATATTATTTTAATTAACTAGATAGGAGATCCGGTATCCAATACCTATAGTTGTCGTATTGTGAGAATCAATATTCTCTATACACAACTATACACATCTCATTTCTTAAGCTTTACAATTTGCCTTCAACAATTGCAAATGATTGATTAGCAAACTGTGTCAGACACGTGACTTCTAAAAGTCACTAAAGCCAAGAAACGTCATTATAAGATAAACAAATACTAATGAGGTTTTCCTAATGCCAGTCAAGAATCTCGAGACATGAACTAATTCAAGTCAATTATTACTACATAAGAAACTATTCTTACTAGATAGCTATATCCAAAACAGATATCTATTTAGATTACTAATCGTACTAAGTCACTAACCATCTTGATTTTTCAAGAAAATCGGAACAACAGTTCCTGATGGTTTGAACTAATCTAACAATATCCAAGTCTACTGTCATTCTAGAACCTATTCTAGAAATACGCAACCATAAGTAAAGTCAGAAAACATATTCAAGTAATATGCTATGCAGTGGAATATAAGTATAAATCTATAAACAATATAGAATAAAGGAAAACAAAAGCAGCAAATTCCATAAAATTACATACTGTTTTAGTTATGGATTTTAACCCAGCAGTGTCTCCCACTACTTTACGTAATACCATAATCCCCATTGGAGAACGAGAATTCAATAATTAAATCGAATTTCATAGTGAGAGTAGAATCCCATGAATATATTTCGACTCACAGTTTTGACACGATCTCGCCTACATATATTCATTAGGTAGACAACTCATTGTCAATCACTCACCAGTGACTCCTGGTTTTGGTCCTGACAGTTTCTTGTTATGACAGTTTGGCACGTTCACAATGAGGCGTATCAAGGCTACACTTGCCAATGACAAACTCAAGCTACCGATGTAGTCCTGACAGCTTTGACATGTTCAAGATTTCCACTTTCACTTGAATTTGTCTAGTATCAATATACAACCGGCATGGATAAAATTCTATCAACTACACCCTCACTGCTTTGGCACAATCTTGGATGCAGCCATAGAAAGTTACCCATAAACCGTATTGACAAGACAGACCAAGAAACATGCATCCAATACACGTTACTTAACAGCATTATTTTAAGCGGGAATATTCCTCAAGGAAGCTTTACTCCACATCAAATGCAGAATTATAATCTAAATCATTTTCTAAACAACTCAATTCTATCTTAGAAAACATAACTCAATTTAACCATTAAATTTCCGTTACGTTTCCGTTAGCGTAAAATCGAAAAGTCAAGAAACATATAGATTACATACATGTGCAAATATTAAAATTGGATTACATATCGTATATCAAGCATAACTAATGTAATGGATGAAGCATCAGACCTGCTCTGATACCATTTTTGTTGGGGTTTTGGGCGAAGGGCACAACGGAAGCGCGGTTCGGGCGAAATCATAATTTTAAAACTTTTTTCAAATTACCGAACAAATTATTCAATATCTAATATGAATAATTTATTCATATTTCACCTAAACACATTTATTCGATATCAAATAACGATATAAATATATAAGAAACGTCGCGAAACTTTTACGAAAATGTTTTTCCGTAAAATGACGCAAAACGCGTTTTTGACCGAACCGACCACCCAACACTTATGGGGACTGCCTAGGTCAACCCCAATAGTGTTAGGGCAGTTCATGGGCTGCCCGAACAGTGAAAAATTCATTGTTTGGATAGCCGTCACCCGGTAAAGCCATTTTTCACCGTTTTCGCTTATTTCAACTCCGAAACAATTTCCGACAATTGTTCCAACACCCAAAACACATCTAATACATTCATAAGACATATTTTTCATCACCAAAATAGAATTAATTCCAGATCTGATTCAGAACAGAAAAATGTCAATTTTCATACTTTAAATCTAATTTTTCAAGATTAATCAAATTAATCAAAACACCAATCAAAATCACCACACATGAACCACCCAAGAACAATTCTAGACATTACAAGAGTGGTCATAACACTGTATAATGGTAACATATCATCTAATGATTAAATTGGACAATAATTATAATAATTCCATCCAAATTAACTTCACACATGCACCATGCTTCCAATTCCATCCATCAAAACCAAAAGCCCTAATTTTAAACAAATAAAGAAACCCTATAACTATTCTAGGAACACAAGAACAAGAAAAAATAATTTTCTAAACTCAAGAGTATCAAAGATTACCTTTTAATCTCCAATTTCCTAAGCTTTTTCTTGTGTTTTTCTTCACTTTTTAACTTGAATCATCAAGCAACTTTGAAACCCATTTCCTATTGAAGCTCACGGCCATAGATGATTATTGAAGAAAAGAAAAAATTTTCCCTTAAGAAGATACAATTGCCGACTTTTAGGGGTAAATTTGTCCATTTAACAATTTAATCTAATTAAATTAATATTAAGCTTTTTGGTGGCCAATCAAATTAACACACATTTAGCTTAATAAAATCATGTCATGTTTTTCAATAATAATTAAACATATTTCATAACATTTATGAAATATATATATTATTTAACTATTCAAATATTTAACAATTAAATATCTAAATAATTAATTAATATAATTACTATTATATATGTATTTTTATTTACATTAAATAACAAATACATATATTAATGGCATGTGTCAAAATCTCATTTGACGATTAATTAATGTGTATCTAATCAAATTATGTATCAAATACAAATACACAATAATTATTAAATGGCTAAAATCCCCTAATGCATGTGTTATCGTTTAACCGATTAAACGATTCGAATTAACTCATGTAATCCGATGAAGTATTATGAATAATCCGTATTATTCATAACGCGTTGCCCAAGTGCTCAACGAGTGCACTTCATATTGTGGGACTCTCTAAGTTTAGGTTTATCTGTCACGAAATCCAATTTCGTATCCATAATTCACCCACTCATGAATTATGATGACCATGGATAATCTCGCTCAACTATGCAAGTCGAGGTCATTGCATACGTATAATCTATTCGTCACGGGCTATCCATATTATATTTGGGATATAGATGAAAGCGTCAAATACGTTCGGTATAATATAGTCGACTTTCAATTTACGATATCTAAATAACACTCAAAACTGATTTCCGAAGTTTACCATGGCCATGGATTTACTAGATCGCAAACACA